>JABBOT010000013.1:5097334-5320138 GCA_016165875.1 Acanthopleura granulata
ACGGACGGACGTGGAGTGCATAAGCCTGTAAAACTCCGTGGGCATCGCGCGTTCGTAGCGGGGGTAAGCTCACGCGACAGCCTGCCGTGCTGCCAGTCCGCTGTCCACTCAGGGAAAAGCTTACCTGGTTAACCCGGCCTGCACGAGGTGTATACCAAAGAATAGTGATGCCGGCTGTGGAGATAAGTGTGGATTTTCGGAATTAGAATTTGTTCATATTTGGGGATTCTCTTCCACGTGGACTTCTAACATCGATCAAGGCCAGCGGCAGGGATATATAACATTTGTGCGAGAAATTTGGTCTCTCATTTCTCTCTCTCAACAGAAGTCATTATGTGGATTAAACGTCTAAAACTTGTCGAAACTACGTAAAGTGTGGAGTGTTTTCAACACAACGAAAACAACAAGAGTAGTAGTGATTTCTTTTTTTTATTATTTTTGGCCTTTAATTTAAAGCACTAGTGAAATTACGCCACTTCAGCTCTATAAAAATGGCGTCTGTGAAATATTGTGATAAATTCAGTGCCCAGAATATACTGGGAGTTGTACTCCTGTTTTTGGCCTCAGTCGCACCCAGCGCCAGATCAAGCGGATTTTATGCGGACAATGGACTTCAACAGACGGTTGTCGTCAACCGACTTCCAGGGCGCGAGAGGCGCGAAATGCAGCAGGAAATTCTGACACTTCTCGGTCTTCATCATCGGCCGAAGCCGAACTCTTTAGGAATTGACTTGTCGGCACCGAAGTACATGTTGGATTTGTACCGGTCTTTGCAGCAAGCCGAAGACGATCCTCTCCATTTCATTCCCAGTCCGAACACCACTGTGGCGCTGCTGCCAGAAATCAACACTTCTGACGTCATCATGAGTTTCGTCAATCACGGTATGTATGACGTAATAAGATTGTGACGCGAAAGCAGAATATACTGGGTTTTTTATATACAAGTTGTTGTCGACGTTCTTCTTGGAGACGGTACTAGGACAATCAAAAGATGCGCTATGATATTTATTTAGTTAAATATATATTTATTCAGGTTTTTAGGCCATAGTAAAGTGCACAGATCTTTCAGTAATCCCATTTTGACGGGCATCATAAAAACAGAAGAACTAATCTCTATTTACCCACCAGGCTAGTTGCCTTATCCTCTATAAACATGAAATATATCCACATTGGTGTGAAAAAGTATTATTTGAAAGCAATTTTTTACCATATAGATGTAAAATCTCCAGTTCCCATATGCTCTGTAACTGTCTCGGTAAATTATTGTATAAAAAGTCAGTTCAGCATTTCTTTTCCTCTCGGTGATAGGCGAGCTAATATTGTTCAATTCAGTAATAGTTGTTGCTTTGGTAAATACGTGAAAACACAACACAGAATTGAACCGAACCCGTCGAATCTGTCGCCAAAGTCTGTGTTAGGCATGAATGACCACGTGCTGTTGTTTATCTCAAGTACGATTCTTTCTGCCCGTACGCACTGATGCAACACTTGAAACAGTTCTCTGGCTCGTGGATGCCTTTGTGTGGCCTTACACGAAGTTCGTCCGAGATCAATGTCTATAAGGACGGAGTGTTTAGAATCTCTGGGACTGCTTTGTAATGGGAAGCGCGTAAAACTACCTCCTGCATTTAACAAAGGGACCTAGAGAGGTGTGCTCCTTTGTTCTTTCTTGAATTACACCACGCCTCTAGGTGCATGTGTACTCAGAAAACACTTAGCTAGTACACAAGCACTGCAGCATCACGGCAGAAAACGATGCGTTTGGACCCTTCTGTGCAGCCTCTCCTATTGGGTCTCATTCCACTTAGGATGGGGCTAGGGCCATGTGTTCATCGTGTTGAGAGTGATCGCCACGTTGGACATATTAACATTTGCAATCAGAACGCAACTGAGATACGTTTGATTATCAACACCTGGTGACCATGTATACGAAAATGGTACACGGTTTGGATACTGCTGTTATTCATCCACCTAGAACATTCATGACGTCTTTTCGTTATCATTGAAAACTCTTGACTGCTTCTCTTTGCATGAATCCGTCCTAATTTTATATTTGTAATATTTTCTTAGTTCTGTGGGAGTTTGTGTTATTTGTCGTTTTGGGAAACTGGTCTTACGATTACTGACCCGGAACGCCCATTTTGGTTGACGGCTGGTATACGAATGTCGGTTTCGATGGCCAGATTCATCAGTATGCCGTAAACACTGAGTTCATGTGTCTATAGATCGCATGTGCATGGGAAAAGTCCATGAGTTACCTGCCAATGTCAGGCGCTTTACTCCGGCGTCCTATTGATAATGAAACTGGCAGCCATCATATATGTGAAACGTTCTTGAATACAGCGTTAATCACCACTGGAATGGATATTTTCAGGCACGTGTAATGTAAGCACCTTGACCTGCAGAAATAACACGTTTTACAGCAGTGTAACACGTCACCGTGAAATTTAATTTGAATAAAATTTGTTTGTCCAGTCAAACGAAGATTTAATTAATTAAGAACGCTATCTTTAACTGAACTCAACAATACAAGTGTTAAATCAAGCATTAAACGAAAAGTTCTCTTAAATGGTTTTGTGTGATGTAAAAAGTCCGGACATTCATAAAGAACAGTTGTTTCGTCAGTGTATCTTCATAACCATGGCGTCATGTTTGACAACAAATTTCTAATATTACAAGTACATGCAAAGCCAAGTAATCGCATGGCCTTTCCACTACGATACAACTCCATGGGAAGGTCCCATTGGACACTAATGGTGCCAACTCGGCCACCTACCGTCCGGCTTTCACCCGACCTGTTCGGCTCTGCTTCTGTGTTGCATTTTTCTCCTTAGGTTGGACGCTTTGCATCCGCTACAATTTCCGACCCCTAACGCCAGTTGTTAAGTCATTGTAAAACCCGAACAAATTCTTTTTCTCTCGGTACACACCAGGGTTCGCCATGTCTGGTGAATGAAGCATCCCGATCAAGGGCCTGTTAAATTTTATCCTAGGAACTTATGCTCAGCTATGTCATCATGCTTCGCAGCCGTTGTTGCAAACAAATGTGAAATACTTCTGGTGATTAAGAGGATTAAATGTCTTGCCATCGTCTTGATATTGCTCCAAAGGATGAACAACTTGCTACAACAGAGTGTAAATCCTAAGATAAAATTTACATGCAGAGTTGCATGCATAATGCTTTGCGTCATCAAAAATGGCGCCTTCGTGTGTCACCGAGGTCTAGGTGCAGTTAGCTGGAACTTATTATGAGTTAACAGTGGGCGTTATGGCTCGGAAATTGTAGCGGATGCAAAGCGCCCAACCTATTGAGAAAAATGCAACACAGAAGCAGAGCCGAACTGGTCGGGTGAAAACCCGACCGTAGGTGGCCGAGCTTGCGCCATTAGTGTTCTATCGGACCTTCCCATGGCGTTGTAGCGTGGTGGAAAGGCCATGTGGTTACTTGTCTAGTACCTTAACCGTATAAAGTTTATACAGTTGGTCTGGGGTCATTTGTAAAAGTGTTCTGTTATAGTTTAGAAACAGCTTTTAAGAATAGTTTCAGAGTTAGGAATACGGGCATCATGTCTCATATGATAAGCTTAGAGTTGTTGAACCTAGAACCTAGGAGAAGGGCTGAGGGTGTCAGTGCCAGCGCGTCGTAATGACACAGGTGCCTCGCACCAATGCGGTCCCTATGACCAACTCAAGCTGGCCTCCTCTCCTGCCGTACGTGTGAAGGTCCACCAACAACGGGTGGTCATGTGTTTCCCCCAAGCTCTGCCCGGTTTCCTCCGATCATAAGTAAGGCATAAAACGTCAATCAAATGCGAGAATAAATTAATAAAGGAGACGAGAACCAACAAGACAAACGTCATGAATCTCGGCGTCGAAACAGCCACTGGTAGACCAGCCATCAACCAAAATGGCCGTCGGGGGTCAATAATTGCAAGTCCATTTTCCAAATGGGACAAACAACACAAATCAACAACAACAAAAACTATGAAAGCACATAAAATAAAAAAAAATTAGGACGGATTCATGTAAAGAGAAAGAGTCGGTAGAACCCTATTTGAGCCCCACCATGATATGCACTGAATAATATTTCGCCCTGCTTTTCTGAGGGATATATGTTTGTCAGTCTTAGAGAATATTTGGGGTACAAGACATCTTCGAACAAAGGCTCTGTGAGGGCAGCCATCTTAAATAATAATGACCTTACGTCAGAAATTATTTTTTAAATAGAAAAATTCAGTAAGTTCAAAATAAAATACTGCATGCGTAATTTGGTCAATTTTCCTATTCGCAATGAAAATATTTTACTTAGATTTAAAAATAAGGTCGAGCCCACACTTTTGGGGAAGATGGCCACTCAATACACACAAGTCTAGGTTCGGCCATTCTCCACGTAAACCCGAAGGTAGGCTTAGTGGGTCACGATTGAGCTTTAGATAGGTCCGAAGTTACAAGTATGTATATAAATGACACGGCGCTAGCAGAAAATCAGAAAACTTTATGATCAGTTTACTGAACGTTTGCTAAATGGCAAATTTTACTTCAAAACAAATAATGCCAAAATTTCGTCTTGTGTATCTAGTATTATAAGAAAAAAATTTACGCCACAGCTTAATATGTTGTTAGCTAAAACGTCATATTATGTAATCATCACCATGACAAAATCTATACCACGATTTCATATATTGTTATATATCGCCTAACTCTTCTATATTTGTAAATCACTTTACTTTTTCGCTGGTCACAGAACCATCATACAATTTTAATACAAAAGATATCTTCCCCAAGAAATCACGCAATGCCCAGAAAGAAGACTACATACAATATACACATGTACTATGAGCCTCGCGTCTCTTTGAAAATAACCACTCATATTACGGTCCAAAATTACATTGACTGGACAACATTTTATTTTTACATTTAATAACGTTTCACATATGACGACCGAAGAGGTTATTTGAAAACATTGCAGTGTTTGGAAAAAACGACCAACCTCCGTCGCCAAAGTATCTGGCAAATCCACCGACTTTAAAGCATCTTGAAGGCGTCTTTCGTACCCTAGGCGAGGCAGCCGACTGTTGCATGTTTAGCTGTTTTAATTTCACCTTTTGTGTGTAATGGATGTGCCTTGTCCACAACCAGATCATTGGCTAAGTGCACAGGAACTGCTTTTTATTGTTCTTCTCATAGATCTTTAGCTGGGAGCGCTATTTTTAAGGGGATACTACCAGCTTTTCTCGGGCTAGGTAAATATTGAGATTCACTGCAACAACAACACAAAAAAAACTCTTGTAGGCCAAAGTAATTGAAGTACTGGCACAAAAGCGGCTGTAAATATTCCACTTGTGGTCTCATAAAAAGGGGGGGTGCGCTGATCATTTTGAAAGCTTTGTAAAGCAGAGTCCCTCACCGACTTTTCACCAGATCCAGCTTTTAACAACGCCCTTTCATACGATGTGCCTAGCTCAAGCTGTACAGTCTATTTAGTGGCCGCCTTGAATGGCTGGGCGTGTGTATAAACTGCATCGGCTTCTGAAAGACACAAAAGGCTGGCCTTTCATTTAAAACCACTCTGTTAAACTCGCCCCGCATTCTGTTGTCTGTATTAGATAACATCAGTTATTCTGCCGAGGCAGTGGCATTTCCTGCCAAATTAACGTAATACACCTTTCTTTGAAGACTGTACAAGGCAGTTATTTAGGCAGTCAGGGAAACATTTCAGCTTTGATACCTCACACAAGCTGCACGAGTGGTTTTGCACACCATTTCGAAGTGAGTTGATCTCACCTGAATTTGTTTAACGGCGAACCTTACCGGCCTAAATTAAGTTAGACCAAAGCGGTGTTCCGGAGTTCCCGGGGGAAACCATAACTTCATAAGCCTCATGCTTTAAAACCGCAGGTTGGTCTTCAGTTGAGCGATATGTGTATAGCCAAGTGTATACATGCGTTTACGTATACACTACAACGCCATGGATACCTCTAATTGGACATTGTTTCGGTTCGACGCTTACCGTCTCACCGACCCATACCCGCTTCTCCAATGGCTCTCTTGCTGTCTCTTATCGCTTCTTCGACTTAAAAAACCTACACTGCTAAGATTCCATAGCCATGGCATCCATGCTGAAGGTACTACAGGCCACGATCCATTCTTGGTCTCTCGATTCCATGTCAACCAGATTGCCCGCCATTACACGACCCCGGTTACTCGTCACGACCTTTGACCCTAAAGGTCACGTCGGAAATTTAACCTCACGGAACTTATACACCTCAAGACTACTTGTTCGTTTTTGTTTTTGTTTTTGTTCTTTTTCGAGATGTGTCCTTTCTGTGAATAATATATGTTTGAATTTTAACTGCTCTGCCTCCTTGATAACGTCTATGGCATACCAACGCTTTTTGGCGGAATCAAATCAGTTTCGACACGACCTTACGGCCAAATGTTGTGACGAGTAAATGAGGTCACGTGCAATGGCGGGCAAGCACGGTTACATGGAATCGAGAGATCGGTAATGGATCGCGGAACTGTAGCACCTTCTGCATGGATGCCATGACTGTAGAATGTTAGCAGTGTAGATATTTCTTAAGTCGAAGAAGTGATAGGAGACACCCAGAGAGCCGTGGGAGAAGCGGGTATGGACTAGTGAGGAGGTAAGCGTCGAACCGACACAGTGTTTCAATTTGAAGCATCCATGGCGTTGCAGTGTATGTGTAAACACCATGTATATGCTTGGCTCTATGTGCAGGGAAAATTTTGTCTACAAGACATGGCGATTTGCATAATGTGGAACTAACATAATGGAATCAGATCAGATGGGAAGGACAATCAGCAAATCCCACTGATTTAATGTATGTAGACTGTAAGTCAGATGACGCTCCAAGATTTGTGACCGCTTAGATCAATCATGAAGTTTCAAGCAGAATTCTTAGTCTATACTGTTTTATTGTGCTGAATACATCTAAATTCATCAATCGCTGTTTCCACTGCGTGTCTGGTAAGAAGGTTTGCAGTGTGTGACAGAGGGCGGCGGTTGTCTGTGAGCTATGCCGGTGTTATGTCAACCCATGGAGTCAAATATTCTTGAGTACCACAGTCAATCGGAATCAGTTATTTAAATATGCTCCAATTGCTTTAATTTTTGCAATTGGTCTGTCTAACCATTACTGATATAGTTGCAATGGAAATACATGGTTAGTTCATCTTGCGAAAAACAAATTTATGTATTTTTGTACTGACATCTGCCCCAAAATATGGGAAGAACTATATATTAAAAACACTATAGTTTTTCTGGCTCATGTTGCATTAGTATTTCGTTGTCTTGTCGTAATGTGTCTGGGCAAGATATATCAAATATATCGTGAATTTTTAGAAAATTTATGTATACTTGTCCTTGTTAGCCTTTGGACTTTCTGGTAAGAGTTATTCAGACTTTATTAATTTGCCGTTGCAAATCCGAACCATAACGGGGTTAAAATGAACGAATACAATCAGCGTCGCAACAGAAAACCATACGCTATATGCAAAATATAAGCATAAAGCTTTGCAGAAACAGGACCAAAAAAAACAGTGCAGATAGAATCAACGCGATTGGAAAGTAGAACCATGTGAGTTCCAGAATTGACCCGTAAAACGTTGCATGACAGATCCATGTAGTGTTGAAGAACAGAACTGTACAAGGTTGCAAAACAGAACCACCGTAGGTTGCTAAGCAGAACTATGTATCGCATGTTAAAATATCGCATTACAAAGTTCTTTGGGCATGTCACATAAAGCACAAAAGTAGACGTGTGTTACCATGAACCACGGTGAAACGGAAGTTCGTTTAAAGTGTTATCAAACAGCAGTCGATTTACGTTGCTTTGTCGCCTTTGATCTGCATCGTATAATTCACCCTGCGTTTCAATGTAGCGTCCATGGATATAGGTATACCCAGTTTACGATCTTTGTTGGCAAACAGTCAAATCGCGATCATTCTACCCGTCTCTCGGCTGTTTCTGTTAAACAAGACGAGTCAATGCCACCTGGCTAGCTGAGTAAATTGTTTACAAGTTGTGATGGATAAGTCATCCCGAATGGCCCGTGTCGGCCCGCGCCATTAGTGGTCACGTGATAAACATTGGGGGCCGTCTGGTTTTCGTGGACGAGTCTACTAGCAACCGGGGAGACAGGGAGATCATGTCCCCCAAGAGAGGCTGTAAGTCGAAGAGATTTTATAAGAAACTCAAGCGGAAATCGTTCAGCTTGCCCTGCGCATTGTACTGAAAGATTTCCCTCGACATTTGAAATAAAGACTTAATATGACCTTAACTGTGGTAAATGGACAAGAGTCCGGATTTCACCGGCTCCGTGTGAGCATTTGCCTATTATCTCTGTTTTGTCGCCGCTCTGGTTTTGCTTCCCGCACTGTAGACTTTTGTAATACCGAAAGGGGAGCAAACGAGTTTGTGTACGAGCGAGGCGACTTGCCTCAAGTGCAAACTACAAACCCATTCCACCACTCCCTACACCTTCCCATCGCCCCTAGACTATTTCCCTCAACCTCCCCTGTCTTGCTAACGACTTCCCGCTGGCAACTGATATGGATAAGATAGACCTTACTTACACCGGGATATGTAAACATAAACAGTAAGGAGCATCTGGTTAGTGAGTATACCAACAATGTGAACGACTTGGTAATGCTCGGCAGCCTCGGAGTATGCTGTACCCTTCGTGTGCTATTTCTGTAGCACTGAAATATAAAGCGTTTGTCAGCGAAATGGGAACTCAGAATTGTTAATCAGTAGAGTCGTTTCCCGTGCACACACTACCGTCGCCCCCAGTTTTAATGGGCCTGAAATGTAATCGTTTCCGTGAAAAATTCGTACAACGTTAAACTTAAGCATGGTAACCATATAATCATGTACTAATCTTCAACCACTGACTATCGAACTCATCAAGCGCCGAGACCATTTTCTTAATCCCAACGGAAATCACTAGAGAACATAGATAGTGTAAATTTAGAAATTAAGACGGAGATCATGTAAAGAGAAGCGGCCAACAGTTCTCATCAGTGCAAGAAAGACACCAGTGAAAAAGCGTAAATGAAAGGTAGGGATGAAACTGTACCATTGCACTGTTTTCGGTGACAGAGTTTTCGTGCCATAAAATGCAAGTCAGACTGGTAATATGCTTGGTTTCACCATTAAGGTGCACTGCTTTTCCCGGCCAGATAGAACACGAGAGGAAGGAGTTCTCGTTCACAACCACTGCTGGAACATTACTGATCTCCCGAAATTCGCCTGACCATTTACCATCTACTATCGTCACGGCATTGATTTTAATATATAGAATGTAGATAGTTGTATTCCTGCATACACGGGGATTCTTCTGGTGGACTAAACATCCTCATGGTCTGGCCCCTTTGCAGTTTTTTTCATGGTATTGTTTATTAAATGTGATGATAGCGTATAGCATTTTGAGTAATTGTTGTTTAGGAATGTCTGATGAATTCCTATCAACATGACTGCATTTATACCAACAATTCTGCATAAATTATATTCCTATGGATGGTCTAAGTTTTTACAAGAACAGTTAGAATAAAACCCTAAAATGAAGAAAATTGACAAGATGGCGGATTTCAGCGATTATGTGTGAGCATTTGCCAACTATCACACTGTCGTCGCTGTTCTGGTTTTGCTGTCTATGCTATAGTTATTTAGATTAAACACTGCTCAGGTGAAAAACAGAAGTGGTGTATCCCAATGGCCCATAATAGCTATACAGCTGTTGATACTGTAGACGTTAGTGTGACGATGCTGCCTTACATGACCACCGACTGGCCGAAGTTTTGATCAAGAACAGTACTATTTATTTATTTATTTACTTATTTGAGTGGTGTTTTACGCCGTACTCCTGAATATTTCACTTTTACGACGGTGGCCAGCACTATGGTGGGAGGAAACCGGACAGAGCCCGGGAAAACCCACGAACATCCACAGGTAGCTGGTGGACCTTCTCACGTACGGCCCAAGAGGAAGCCAGCATGAGCAGGAATTGCACTCACGGCGACCGCATTGGTGATAGGTTTCTGTCATTACACTGCGAGGACAATACTAATGCAAATCCGTGTTCAGGTGTAGCCTAAGCTCAACTTTATCATTTCTTTTCTTGTCGGTCTTTTTTTTATTGTTTTCATTCATCTTTGCTTTTAAGAAAAACATTGTTCCTTATGTAAACATGATCTCAGTGGGAACTGACTTTCAGTCATCTGAAAGGCCATTTCGTGGTGATTTCAAATATGGTCGTCATTTTTTTTTTGGACATTTTTTTCCCGTGATTAAAATGGAAATAAGGATTGAGATGCTTCGGTGGACTTTTAGAACAATATTGAACAGACTAAACACGTTGACGTCACCGATTCTTTCTGCAGTACAACCCCTGATAACAGTTATAGCATGTTTACCAGCTGAAAAACAGTTTGTGACGTCACTGTGCTTCAGTGTGTTCAATATGGTCCAAAAAAGCCAACGTGTCACCTCAATCTTTGTTTTCATGACCGTATTTGGAATCAACATGAAATGGCCATTCAGATGATGAGTACATTGTTCATATGTCTGCTCTTTTGTAATCTTCCAATCGTTCAAAAAGGCACGTTAAAAAATTCCCGTCTGTATTAAGTTAACGTTGCAAATTGTATATATGCTGCACGAGTTAATCCCATAAAACTTTGTCATGTTGTATGGAAGAAGATGACGCACTGTGCAGATCTCCGCGTTTGCCTTGTAATTATCTACGTACATTATAATTGGCGAAGAAACCGGTTAGTGTCAATACCTGTCAATCACCCTGTTTTGGCTGATGGCGAACACCTGCGAGCATACCTCACGTGTCAAACCTGACACTTAAATCCGGTTCATGCCGATATGTCGTCCATGTTTTCCTTGTCAATTAAGTGACAGAAGAGGACCCGAGTAGTTCAGTGCCCTAGGCCGTCATTTTCTTAATATACGCAATTTCGAATCTCTCATTCGAAAATAACTGTACTTTTACCATATACCGGTAGTGCAAATATAAGTGAATCGGATTTCCTACCATTTGTCATAGAGTCGAATAAAGAAATGGCCAGCTCGGTTTCATGAACCACATTCATACCATACGAGTCGTTGAAAGCTGAAAAATGATATGAAAAAGAGTTTGTACTATTTTCATTTTCAACCCTCAAGGTGATATACTGAAAATTGCTGTGAGCGCAGCTTTATACATTTCTCTAAAAACGTTTCCAATGACAATAATGGTGGGTCTTTATTTATTTTACTATAGGGCACCATGTTTATTTATTTCGGTTCAACTTGTGTTGTAATATAAAATCACTATCGCTTGAGAGATCCGCAACGTGTTACCTCTCCTCACCTCACCGCTTAAACTTAGGTACACAAACTCCTGAAGAAGCCACTCACTGAGGGATTTGTTAACTACATAATTAAGCTATGTAAGCCCATGGACGGAATTAGATCTCTGTGGAATTTACCTGCAAGTGTACACCCTAGTAAGATATTGCAACTTACCCTTAGCTAAAATGCATTATTAAGCGGGATGAGCTGCAAGATTAAAGTTTATAAGTAAAATACACATAATTTTGAAGCAGTATATTTGCCGTCCTGACGAATTTTATTATTATTTGAGAGTTCAGGTCAGGTCAAGACTGAGCAAAATGATTTAGTACTTGCAAAATTCGCCTGTATGTTGGCAAATTATATTATGTATAGGTAACCTTAACAATGAGAAGCTAAAATCGCGATTCACTGAAATGCCCTGTCCTTAAATTAAAGGTCAAGGTCACCTACCAGTGTAAAAAGTAGGTATTGAGCATGATGTGTGCCAAAACAAAAGTTCTGTATGAAGAAATCTGATTTGCCTTACACACAAAATACACGGTGCACCGTCATTAATTCTTCAGAGGAAATTTTGCAAGAACCCCAAGAACATGTGCTTTAAATATCAGCCATGCTGGAGTTATTAACGAAACTTAAAGGGGTTCTATAAAAGCATCGGTTTTGGCTCATTCGGGCATACGCATTATATGCATTAATAACATAATACATTTTAAGGAGCTGGGGTCGAAATTAGCATGCCTTAAATTGTACGTAGGCCCTCGGAAATAATTTTTCTATCCTCGAGTTTTCATGGTAGAAAGTTGTTTCTGAATGGGATAGCATGAGGTGCATACATATATACTTGTAAGAACTAGGCCATTCTAAGCAATTCTCTCCATATGCCGGCAGAAAGATTGCCACTCTTGCAACCCTTGTTGCAGCCTTCCGCGGTCTCCGTTCATCTATTGGTCCAAAAATCACGTCCTCACTACCATCATAATTCTTAACCGGTTTTTCACAAATAAATCTAACCTCCACAACAACGATTTCGGGTTTGCTGTGCCGCGGTTTTGTGAGAAAGCTTGTCAGTTACATACCTGGCAAAGAGCAGCAATCCGGTAGAGAGATTCTTGAAAAAAATAAATAATAAATAAAATACAAAAGCAAATATCCGCAGGCGTTGTGAAAGTTGTCTGTTTGAACAAAAAGACAAATAATAAAAGGCAGGTAAATGTCATCATGTTAGCGTGTCACATTGTCTGGTTACAGACGTGATGTATGGCCTGTTTACCTGACCTTTCGCCGATATAAGATACTGTTGTGAACACAGTCATGCGCTTTTCTGTGTATCTCGTTAGTGGGAAGGTCTGCCAGCAACTTGCGGATGGTCGTCGGTTTTTTCCTGGCTCTGATTCCTTCCCGCCTCCAACCCCCCGCACCATCCGCCACAATGCTGGCTGCCACAGTATAAGTGAAAAATTCATGACTACGGCGTAAAACACCAATCAAATAAAAAAATAATAAATCTTTTTTTATATGCATTGGTAGATAATCGCGTAATTAAAGTTATTTATGACAGTATTATTTATTTATTTATTGCACGTATACAGTAATTAATTATTTTAATTATTTATTTATTTCATTTGTTGCATTTGTTATTTTTTTCTAACCAGTCTTTTGATGTGTTTGTCTGTTATCATTCAGAAAAATAAAAATACCTCCTCTGTCTGTTTTTTTTTTTTCAGCGGGTAAAATACATTTTCTGCGTCACGAGCGAGACAAGACGTTTTACTTTGACTTCAGCGAGGTTTCCCCAGAGGAAACCACAACAGGCGCTCAACTGAGACTGTACAAGGACAAGTCTGATCACGTGATCGGCCGCCGGGAGTGTCAGCTCGAGGTGTACCGGATACGTCAGGGTTCCGATCCGGAGTAAGTGCTTTTGTGGTTTGTTGAAACATTTGTGGAATAGGTACATAAAATCGCTATGTTTGAAAGTTTCGCAAATCAGCTATTTATAATTCTTTTTTCGAAAATGAGGTCGCTATATGGCGGTATAACCTGGAAAAAACATTACACGAAATTATTATTGGTAGGTCATAGAGATCATTATTATTGGCAGATATTAAGGAACACAATAGCATTAGAAGATACATGTATTACAGAACATTATTATTGGTAGATATTATAGAAAATTATTATAGGTAGATATTACAGAACATTCTTGTTCCTAGTTACTGTAAAACATTAGTATTGGAAGATACAAGTAGTATAGAATATTATTCTGGGGAGATATTATAGAACATTATTAGTAGTGGATATTACAGAAAATTATTATTGGTAGATATTATAGAACTTTATTATTGGTAGATAGATATTATAGAACTTTATTATTGGGAGATGTTACAGTACATTATTATTTGTAGATATTATAGAACATTATTATTGGTAGATATTATGGAACATTATTATTGGCAGATATTATAGAACATTATTAGTAGTGGATATTACAGAAAATTATTATTGGTAGATATTATAGAACTTTATTATTGGTAGATAGATATTATAGAACTTTATTATTGGTAGATGTTACAGAACATTATTATTGGTAGATATTATAGAACATTATTATTGGTAGATGTTATGGAACATTATTATTGGCAGATATTATAGAACATTATTATTGGCACATGTTATAGAACATTATCATTGGTAGATATTATAGAACTTTACTATTGGTAGATGTTACAGAACATTATTATTGGTAGATATTATAGAACACTATTATTGGTGGATATTATTGAAATGATATTTCATCTCAAAGATCATTAAATTAATACTGGTACTTCGGCGAAGACATTCCGCATTTTCACAAACGCTTAGCCTCTGACTGAGCGCACGAGACCGATGTTACGGCTCTCACGACGAGCAGTGCACAGGCTCGGATCGGTTCACTGACTGGGCAGACAAAAATATACCTGCCTTCAATCGACTTCTAGGTAGTCATTTTCGATTCACTTTGCAAGGGTTTGTAATGTAATTGTCCCAAAAATATGCGACGAGAAACTTTTCTACATGTTGTCGTTGTTAACGACTGAATCATTAGAACTCTTCGGAAAGTAAATGCAAGCAAAGCTACCGACTCATACATTACTTGCAAGCGTTGCTATCGGCAGGCGCGAGAATCCTTGACTCCTTATGGGATCCAGAAAAAATATCAAAGGAGCGAGGCTGTATCGCTTGCCTGTTTTGTGCATACGGTAGTCTATTAAAGGCAGATAGACCAGTCAGAAGTTTAGAGAACGTGTTCCCATCGTCCATGTCCCTAGTGATGGATGATGTAATTGTAACAAGTAATAACTGATTCTTATAGTTCATTAATGTAACAAAGCAATGACTGCTCAGAACCGCTTCCTGTAAAATGGCTGATCTCGCGTAGTATAGGTATAAACCACTAAAATATATCCTTACTATTTATGTAGTAATTTCACAAAGAGCACCCACCTAAAACTGTGTTCCCTAATTTTTGTTGGTTCAAGTGATACATAATGTCAAATAACTACATGCCTGGCCTACAACATATCGAAATATCATCAGGCGTAGGCAAAATAAATCTACTGGTACTAGCGTCCTATCGCCATAGAAACAGGTGTAGGGCACTTGCTCATTGGATAATATTTTTCTCTGTTTAATTGTAGCGACAAGTAGTGGACTTTTTTTTAACCATTACTTATCATAGTTTATACCTGCTAAATTTCCTGGTAATACTTCAAAACACTTCAGAGATACAATCACCCGTTCCCACCTTTTTCTTTTCGCCTGAATCTTGGATACAAAATCGAATTAATGTTTCTATACCTATTAAAGTCCTCCACAGCTTACGTCACTCTCTCCTGGTCTTTCTTATCGTGTCTTTACAAAACTAAGAATGGCAGATACACAAACAGGTCCAAGTGGCGATGAACACCGCCTATCCATGTGTGCAGGCTATATACTTGTCTGTTTTCTGATGTGTTGCCTACTTCTAAATGTCACCAAAATTGTCGCACATTTTTTTTTCGCGTGTTGTTACCAATATGTAAAGTGCAGCTTAAAATAACATATCAAGCAGACAAACTGATTGCTGACCTCTGTGTAGTTATAACTCTTGTTGCCAAGGTGCAGAGATGACGAATCATTGAAGGTATTTGGTTAAGTTGATCGCCTTGGACATTTTATACTTGCATTCTTTTTCTTTCGCTGTTGTTGTTCCATTTATTGTTGTAGTTATGGACCGTTATTTTCACAACCTTTTTTTTCTCTCTCTCTCTTGTCAGAGATAAGTACCTAGAGAGTGAATACAACCGTAGTGTGAGCTCTGAGTTCGAGGGCTGGATCTCCGTGGACGTAACCCGCGCCGCGGATTCCTGGACCGTTTACCCTCAGACTAACCTGGGACTCTTCTACCGTGTCACCTGTAACGGTGAGCAGGAATACACGCAAGCCAGTAAACTGCATTCCGTGCCCCATTTACCACTTATAGTGTGAGCGAATAAATGTGTTCACGTGACCTGACATTCTATCTTCTGAAGTTTGGATAATCTACCATTTTCAGGCTCGTTTCCTCCAGTCATTTCACGGACAGATCAGCTAGTAAACATTATGATTATGATAATCCATGGATCAGTTTAATTCTGCCTTGGATCAAAAGATTCAGATTTTACTCCAGACCATTGTTAACCTTTCCATCGTTGTGTAGGCAGTTGGGTAGCGCGCTAGCGCAGCGTTAGGCCCAGAAGCCTCTCACCAATGCGGTCCATGTAAGCTCGAGTCCAGCTCATGCTGGCTTCCTCTCCGGCCGTACGTTAGAAAGTATGCCGGCAGCCTGGGGAGGGTCGTGGGATTCCCCCTGGGCTCTGCCCGGTTTCCTCACACAATAATGCTGGCCGCCGTCGTATAAGTGAAATATTCTTGAATATTGTGTAAAACACCAATCAAATAAATAAACGGTGTGTGGGCCTCTAGTAAGCCATCTAAAATTCTTTTGCAGGTAGAGAGATCGATCCAGGGAAATTTGGCATCGTTGGCAGAAAAGGCCCGGAAGCTAAGCAAGCGTTTATGGTCGGCTTTTTCCGGGCAACCATGGAACTGCACATGCGCCGAACCCGCGCCGCCAGGCGGCGCCAAAACACGGATGTGACGTACGCTGACGAAGCGGACGAATCATGGGGATGGGGCCAGTACCGTTAGTGTTAATTATCAGTATTTGGATGTACATAAATTATTGTTGTTAAAA
Source organism: Acanthopleura granulata (assembly GCA_016165875.1). Classification (NCBI taxonomy): domain Eukaryota; kingdom Metazoa; phylum Mollusca; class Polyplacophora; order Chitonida; family Chitonidae; genus Acanthopleura; species Acanthopleura granulata. The sequence goes on from JABBOT010000013.1 coordinate 5,113,958, forward strand.
GCGGTGTGCCTCATCCTAGTGCTAGGCTTATATCAGTTTTCTCCACATGCGTTTAAAAATTTAGATATCTTAAACCGTTACTTTGTTGGTTAAAACTCGTGCTTATTCTCGAAGATTAGTTTGAAATTTTTCCTACAACATGCATGCGAGTTTACATCCATCGTCCGTGGATCGTTTTGATATACATTTCATTTGAGTTTCGCCTTAATTTGCGATATGTGGCCGTTTTTTCCTTGATGGCACTTAATTAAATAATTGCACTGAAAGCAAAATTTTGTTCAAACGAGATTGTGGTGTCGGTAGATGCTGTTTAGTACAAATCGATCAGCTATATAAATTTCTAAAAATGTTGACATTTGACTCAAAACAGGTTCAGAAAGCTGTTCGAAATTGACTTTGGATATTATTTTAACGTTTGCAGGCCTGAACTGCAAATTTTTTCTTGCCACTAGAGCCTTAAAGCAGCTTTGTCAAAGCCAAGATGTGCCTTAATGGCAAGCCCAAGGAATAAAAGTATGATTGTTGTTTTTCAGATTCCCGATACAGTAGAAGAGCATGTCAGAGGCGGTCTTTATTCGTAAGCTTCAAGGATCTTGGTTGGCAGGTTAGACTATCGAGATTTGCTAAACTTAACAGAAAAGGCTTGTTCTTTGAGTTTTGAATGACAGGTAAATTTATAAGTCTTGAATGGCATTTTTCCAGTAATTTTCAACATACGTATTATCGTGGACCCTGTTTAATCAGTTTCAGAAATTTTATTTTAAGTAAATATTAGTATTGAACTCAATTCAGCGGCAGCCGGTCTTGAAGAAATCGGATTGTGATTTCAATAATCCAGCCCTCTTCATCCTCTTTTGCAGGACTGGATTATCGCCCCTGAAGGATACGCCGCGTTTTACTGCCAGGGGGAATGTTCATTTCCTCTAGGCGCTCACATGAATGCAACCAACCACGCGATAGTTCAGACGTTAGTACACTTGATGAACCCGACCAAAGTTCCCAAGCCCTGTTGTGCTCCGACCAAACTCAGCGCCATATCAGTGTTGTACTTTGACGATAATTCCAATGTGATTCTAAAGAAATACCGAAACATGGCCGTGAAGGCTTGCGGATGTCATTGAGATGCTCCTGACTTCAGTCAAATCGACTAGCATATATTAAAAAAAAAAAAGATATCGGAGTTATGTTCTACGTTTGGCTTCATTGAGATTTCAAAACAATGTCCTTTGGGAAGTGTGTTCGAATGTGATTATAAACCTGGCTCTTACAAGAATTTTTATACATGGATATGATTAAAAACAGTGTCTTTGCCTAAGATCTGAGTCGCCCTGGAATATGTGGTGTGTTACACATTTCTTCTTATAGGTCGTGAAATGATTTCTTATCAGTGAAAATGCAATTCACGTGATTTGTGTATGATCCCTATATATGGCCATGGTTTGGAGTAGTAATGCATAAAGGAACAGTGGGTACAAAAGGATGGCTTGTGTCTGTGAGCATTACTGCTTGCAAGAAAAGCATGTGAGGTGCATGGATGTAATAATAAATATATTGGATTTGGACCCGCCCGGTGTCGGTTGTAGATTTTGGGTCAAAAGCAAAGCACCGCATCCAAGCCAGCAGGATTATCAGATCATGCCGAGGATAATGAAGTTACCTTTATCCATTTCAAGCTTTATTGGCTCCACGTAAACGTCCTGAGAAGTTTTCAGTACCGTACTCTGACAGTTTGCTTGTGTGGGTTCATTCACAAGTAGAGGCTATGTCTTTTCTTGGTTTTGGAAATTCATGGGAAGCACCCCCTAAATGTGTTCTATTTTACAAACTGTGACTCGGGAACTGAGACTGGTGAACTTAGACTGGTAAATTGCGGCTGTTGAATTTTGAGTTGCGAGCTGCCAACGAGCGTATTTGATGATCGCGAAATCACGTGATGGTGAACTGTCACAGCTCGTGCTTGGGATTTACAAAGATGTGAAAGGCAGGAACAAGAAAAGGGAAAGTGTTTCTAGACAAAAGAATACAACATGTGTCGGCAACAGCGGATGTTCTTTTGACTGTATTCGACAGAATTTGGACGCATTCGATACTATGTGGATGTGGTTTTTGCAACATGTAACCCCTTGTCTGAAAGAACCTTTGGTTGGCCCATAAAACTGAAGAACCAGGTTACGGGGCTGCGACCTTGAGAGTTCGCTTTGATCGGCGAAACACCTATATAGAAAGAACTTCATTTTACCTTTATTCTTCTATGGCAACCTTCAAATTCCACGCCCCTCGAACTGCCTTCTTTAGTGACAGTCTCTAGTCCCTTTCCCAGTATTGTATATTGGCAGTTTGCATTTAGAGTTATTTAATACACCCTTTAAACGTAGAATATGAGAGAACTTGAATTAAGAAACTATCCACTTCTTTAGTTACATCTATTAATGTTAAATAATGTTGTGGATAACATGAAACCCATTTCAACTGACCATTATTAGTTCGGTGATGTTGTCAAAATGTTGTGCTGATACTCCTTTGACACTGCTGCTTCGTTTTTTAAAATTCTCTTTTCTAAAATTTAATTAAAAAAATAAGGCGTTTCCAACTGTGTTTGTCCTCTCTGTTTTCAAAGGTAATTCAAAGACGACGGCGTCTTTCACGACAAGCCGTCCTCACAATGAGAGAAATTATTTCAGTCCTGACACTGTCAGATGGGGGCCTCCGTGGCCGTTTAGATATCGTGTGGAGTCGTATTAAATGAGATCGGCTAGTTTAACAATTGCCGTAAAAAATTTCCAATTAAGGTAGATTTTTGATCCACAACCATTTATAATTTACACCGCTTCGGTTGCCCTGTTGGCTAGAGTGTCCGCCTCAAGGTGTTGAGATCCGGTATCAATTCCGGGTAGGGTTATATCAAAGATATGGTACTTGGAAAAATAGTACTTGTTGCTGCCTCGCTTGGCGTTCACCACTGAGAGATTAGGGCAAGGCAACAGGGCTGGTCGGCCCCGTACCAGTATTTGACTGGGTGGATTGTCATCTATCGTGTCTTCGGCATGACGTTCCAGTGACGGCAGCACTTTGGCGGCATGGACTCGTCCCGCCACTAGAAGAGACAATGTATATACATTCAAATGACTCCTCGTCGTCATCTGATTGAAAAGTACGACTTAAAACCCAAGAATACATACATACATATATACATACGAGTGATCCAGGCTAAATATTGTCAGACTGGTGAACGTTGTCAGTGAGCAAGCAGATTCATAAACCGTTTGTTCCCGCAAAGTTACTGATCAGTCCGTTGCATGGACGTGAGATAGCAAGAAACAGTAAGAGATTTTGCAGTACTAGTTTCCTCTGAATACAAAACAAAATGCCATCGTATCAGTAACAGTTTTGAGTGGGCCTATTGTGTAAAACGTCAGTTAAAATAATAGCCCTGGAACCCTTGGATACGCAACATCTAGTTTTCTAAAGGCATATAAAAAAAACTGGATCGGCCAATCTGTTAACATTAGAGCTAGGATACTGCCGCTGATTCCTTCCCGTTTTCAAGTTATTTTCACCGTAGCATCTGCTTTTCCATAAAATATTTGCTTTTCCACAAACATATATTGAAGAGAAAAGGACGAACTGGAACAAATAAAGCAAAAGATTGCCAAACGAGAGCGCCGATGTGCTTACTCTAATGTTAGAAGAAAGGCCATGCTCTTTCGCTAATGCGCCTTTCGAAAACAGGGATGGGTAGTCGCGCATGTGTTTTGCAGCCCGGCTCGGGATCTTGTCTTACGTGTACTTGCACAATATCGCCATGTTTAGTTTACTCCACGAGTTGAGTTCTCCACAACGTGTGTTGTTGAGATAGGAAGACCACTTAACGTTAAGTAAGCTTTATGAAACCGGGCCTAGGTGCACATCAGTATCCTGGTTCCCGACCCGGGCCAATTAACTCAAACGATGTGATCGTGAAAATCGGGAACCACTATGCCCTTTCGCAATGTTGACATGCTCCACCGTACAAATACCACATGGCTTCAACTGGCTGTTGTCATACAAGCGTAAGGAATGTCGAAAATATCCAAATATCTAAGCGAGGGTTGATGCTATGAAGCAATGTGATAACAAAAGGTAAACTTAGATAGACGTACTTTTATTTCACCTTTCACTGTCTTGTAGTGTTGTAGTGTCTTGCATGATGACACTGACCACCCATTAAAATCGAAACCGACGGATTTTGTAGCCGTAAAGACGCAGTCAACCTATATCTTTTTTCCACGGCAATAAGTTTTAGGGCTACTGGGTAATAAACTAATGAATGGGAACGAAGAAATCACTCTTGATTTCAGCTGCATTTTAATTCACACGTATGTATACATTAAGAATATATGAGGAGGTAGCTTTTCGTAAAGTCACAGCAAATTGAAAGTTCCCACATTCCTTCCGTCTCTGATGTTGGATTGACATGTTTGAGTAGCCCATATCATAGTAGCTCACATTCTTATTGCAATAGAGGGGGAATTGAAATGCAAGGGAAGCAACACTATTTCTAACAATGAAACAAAGGCTTATAAAAGAGTTACATCCCCTTATTATGAACAACAATTCAGTGCTTTTACAATAACAGTAGACTTAATTGTGATCTCAGGACTATTAACTTTAACACAGCCCCTAATGTTAAATTGTCTATTTTCGTCATGGAATTGTATGGACAAATCAATACCTGAGGAATACCTTTTGATTTTTTTATCACTATTCCTTACACCTTAGTTATAATCATAAATTATACAAGTATGTTGGTACAATATGTATTTTGAGAACACAAAATCAAAAATACTTACAAGGGATACCAACACATAATTACCCTGGACTCGTGATAAACATGTTAACCTTGGAGAAAAGAAAATATATATATTTATATCATTTCTTCATTTCAGACTAGCTAGCTTGACAATTTTCAGTATCGGTTATATAAAGCTTTGTTATTAATTTAACATTTAGACCCCTTCACGAAACAAAGTACATGCAAAAACAGTAACTGAGCAAAATGTATGTACCTTTCTCTCAACTTCTGAAAAATTCTTTTTAAATGTGAATCTTCAAGATTATCCCCAGAATTGCAAAATCTGGTTGGCAACTCCAATGCACCGCTTAAAAAAGCCGTGAAGATATAACGGTCTGGTCAGTCTTCAGATTTGACATGCGCGTTTGTGTTTTCTACCGCACCATAATCTGTGGGGGCTAAACTGTCTTCCTCCATCTCGAAGGGCTTTTCCTCTGTTTTGTCCAGGTGCATTTGACGTGACTGATAGTAAATCACGCCGACATTGATCCCGCCCATCACCAGCATTAGAACCGCCCACTGAAGGACAGTAGCGGTGAAGGACTCTGGCCCAAAGGTGTACCAAGGAACGCCCTCTCTGACGTTTTTCATAATGAGATCTACGGTCCACCATATCAATATGGATAGAGCTTCTAGAGGAGCAACAAATCTAAAATAAAATAGGCACAGTCAATGAGTTAATAATCACGAGAAAAAAAAATAATAACTCTATATGTCGATATTTACGAAACTTACGATTGGGTTATTAATAACATATGGTTTTGCAGTAGGTATCTGAAATAAAAGTCAACTACAAATTATGGCGATAAGCGTTCGCCTGTTAGTGACGATTCTAGTATTCACGTAGCCCTGGTAAATGACGAGGCGAATGGCGACTGTCTTGAAATCACTGGCGACAGTACAGCCTAGAGGATTTTAAATGTGAAAGGAAGCCTTACTGGGTTACCATTATAAAATAGTGAGAAGTGGTGCCTAAGGGGAGACTGAAGAGTTAGGTGTATGTACAATGCTTGTCCGCAACATCATCTGTTAGTCAACATTTTGTTGTAATGAGTGGTCTCCGACTAGAGGTTGAGCAGCCATGATTATGGCGTACCGATTCCAAATATAGTTCGACGCGATCTGTTCCTGTATAGGTATTTAATGTACTGACAGGTATTGCACATGGAGACGTCAGACCACAATTTCAGTGAACGCGATGGACAGCTGACGAGCACTTGGTCGATGAGGAAATCCCTCTTTACTGTAGCATAGATCTCCAAAACGAGATCCTACTGAAATAACATTGGTATGGCTGTGTTCCTTGATAATTTGCCTTCTCACTGGTGTACAATTAGTTGCAATAATGTACCTCTCGCTTCTTAGAGTGGCACGTAAATATTTATCGATAAATATCTTCAAAAGTAAGGAACATAGCCTTGCAAAATTAGCGCAAAAGATTCCTGAACGCCAAATCAGATAATCGTGTCTTTACCTTGATATGCTTTGAACAATGTTTCAAATGGTTTATTTATTTGTTTATTTATTTGATTGGTGTTTTACGCCGTACTCAAGAATATTTCACTTATACGACGGCGGCCAGCATTGTGGTGGAGTATAAGTGAAATATTCTTGAGTACGGCGTAAAACACCAATCAAATAAATAAACAAATAAATAAATTCTCAACGTAAACCTGAAAAGAGACGAATCGGGTCACCAGTGCTCACAAATGTTGTCTATGTCGGTAGTGCTTTATTGATGATATAACTTTCCTCTGTCGCTGTCTAGTACTCACTTGATAATCCATTCCCAAAGTCTAGGCAGATACCAATCAGATGTGCCGTAGTCGTTTATAACTACGCTCCGGAATTTGGACGCACCGTATCTGATGACAAGTGACTGGAGCATCAGTCCGCTAATCACAAGTGCAAACGCCCATACGAAGTCCTGATTGGTCAAAAATAATACAGACACTGCCGAAGGCAGTCCACCAACGAATATCACACAGAAACACAGTGGGACTCCAATATACCGTTGAACTGTGGGGGAAAACCGAAAAGAAGAATTGCAGTTAATCCCTGAATATAGGAATTTTAAGAAAACAAGCTTTGTTACTGTACAATGCCAAGTTATCCTTCTAATTATTTCTTTTAAATATTTTATGTGACATCTCCATACCTGGTCAGAATAAAGCACAGAAAGAAAGACTTCAATATTTCAGAAATGAAATATGCATATAGATTCTAATAACATTCTGCAAAAGTAGAACATACTAAAGAATGCATGTTTTGGGGGGGGTTGCTTCCTTGTGTCTTCACGCTTGGTGATATACATGCAAGTGAGACAGAAATGAGCAGTCGTACGGAAAGCTAAATACAAATCTCCTCGCGATATGGCAGAATTATGACCGACTTAGAATTAAGCCATGATCATTTCTCCTTTCATTCGGCAGAGGGCTTTCTTGAACTCCGCTAATTTCATTGTTTTAGAAAATGATATCAAACTCTAATCAAAAGAGAAACTAACAACAACAATTTTTTTTTCAAATATAGACATAATTCAAATCGATACCTCCTAGGTTTCTCAATGTTTGGGCTGCTATTTCGAAATAAGCGATCATGCTTGTTACGCCAGCGAGGGACAAGCAAAGGAAATAGATCACAGCTAAGTATCTCCCAATGACGCCCACAGATGAAAACAACACTGGCAGCCTGAAAGAAACACAAATAGCGAGGTTGGTATTTTTGCTTTGTATACATTTATTGCTTATAGGCTAAAAGCACAAATGAATGAATGATTACTTATTGGTCCAAGTCACATCAGTCCAGCTGGATATTATTATATTACCATTCATCCATTTTACACCGTATTCAATAATATTTTACTTTGGGACGATGTGCGTAGTCAGGTGTACAGGTGGAGGATACCAAGCCTCTGCCGTCCTCAAGGTACCGGTCATGCGCCGTCACGTCCCTTCTTTCTTTCCTCTTTTGTAAAGAGAGCGACATCGACGACTGATACGTTGAAGGCCACATTCAAACAAGGACTAACCTACCATATAAAGGTTAAGCCTGTGCTCGCCGGCCCGCTGTCCTGAATGACGTCTAGAATATCGGTTTGGTTCATGTCAGGTCTGCTGGTCTTCAGCACAGAGAACACGACGCTGAATATTGACATTCCGCAGATCAGGCTGAAGGGAAATGAAGAAGTGAAATATTATTCAGAATTACCAACTGCAACTGGATAAAAATTGTCAATTGAAATCGCATCAAATGGTCGGTATGAGAGAAAACCCATGGGCCGGCCATTCACATTCCATTTCATTTTTTGTTCAATGATCCTGCAAAAAAACTATATGTTTTCAACTATATTTTGCACACAGAACAGCGGCATCACTTCCTAGCAGACTGGTCACAATGCAGACATATTTCAGCGCTGCTTCATTGAAGCACTCTAAACATCAATTACGTATGAAGCTTTATTCCATAATATATAATAAGAAGAGGCGGAGCCAACTTGATGAATCCAGAAAAGCATGAAGACTGTCGATTTTTTAGAAGGATATACGTCAACGGCGTACAAAATGGACGGCACAACGGAAATTTTCAGTATTCAAGAGCAATACTTTCATCGCATGCCAATGCCAGTAGACTGCGTGTGGTATAAATCGGAATGGTCCCTCTTGCAATACATGTGTATATTAGAGAGTCTTCACCAAAAAACATCCGGTACCGTGCTGCTTCAGTACACTTTAACGTCACGGGGTGTTGTGTGTACATGTAACTGTTAATATGAAATGTGGTGCTACCACTAAGCCAGTCGGCAATCTCCGTGCATAAAATTAACCTTCGGGCTTGGTCGGGCAGGTGCTTGCAGATCACATGATCAAGAGATTTCACGAGATTTAGTTTCAATATGGCGGCATCCTGTGAACCCGGCTAAAAAATGATGAAAATCTGCCATTTAACAACGATTCAGGTTCTTATTTCTGTTTTATTCAGTGGTAGCATAGAAACATTAAGCCATAGGACGAATTAGCCACAGGAATTGGTGTGTTTGAAGCTTCGTATGTGACTGGGGAATGACTTTTCAGTTGTCAGTCAAAAGTTGACCACTTCATTTTTCGAGACAGTAATCAGGATTCACTGACAGATTTGTCCACATCTCATATCGTTTTACCCGCTTCGCGGTATATGTATATACCGAATTATTAGTGTTTCAGTTCAAGCTATTTAGTCATTGGTGTTTACGTCGTAATCAAGAACATTGCACTTATACGACAGAACCCCGGGAAAACACACGACCAACCTTGCCACGTGTGATCAGAGTTCCTATTCAAGGCCAAAACTGATATGCGGACATATACAACACTTCTGATCACTGTAACTGATGTAGTTACTGTTACAGCGTGAGTGTTGTTTTCACAGTTATTGCCACACTTACTGTTTTTTGTTGTCTATGTTGTTGTAGTTACCCTACCTGATGAGGTTATTACAGGCTGGGATGAGGGTGGCGTACCTCACCACCCCGTTCTGTCGCCCCATGTACGTAGAATAGGCCACCATTAGCCCCATGCCGGCTCCGGTGTCAAACGCGTTCTGGGCCAGAGCGTCCACAAACATCCGAGGATCGGCCAGCGATTCTGTTAACACAGGAAATGAGGACGCTGGTGAGATGTTATCTTAATTTCCCCGCCACTGCCTGCGGAGATTGTAAGTTCAAATCCATATCGTGCTAGTCCGACTAACTTTATCTCTTTTTTTCTTTTTTCTTAACTTTTTTAATTTGACTGTTGCTTTTTTCTGTACTCAATAAAATTACACTTATTCGACAGCGACCAGCCTTATGGTTAGAGGAAACCGGGCTCGGAAAAGCATCCGCAATTAAATTCTTAACCATGGTGTCAAAAATCATTCAAATGAAAGAAAATTAATGAATTTAAATTTCTTCTGTGTACACCCGGCTAGGTCAAAATTACAATTCAGTCCCTACACATCAACACAAATAATGCTCAAAGTAGTATTGTCAAAGGCCGGTTTGCATTACGTGAAATGCTATAGTGTTTATGATGGTTTAAGCATGTTCTCGCCGCGATAAACCTGAGATATTATCGAAGTGGCTTAAGGCATAATCATTCGTTCATTCATTCACTGATATGTCATGTATGTATTTAACAAATGTTTATGTCATTCTTCTAACTATTATTCAATTTGTCACACTCATTTCGTATTGCCACAAAGTTGGTCACTAAATTCTACTCTATCAGCATGTTGAAATGTCACTGACCAGTCACTGGTACAGTAATATTTAAGGAGAAAGTAAGTAGCATTGCCAAAAGCTTTCTCAAATAATGATACAATGACAGCTGGGTGCTTAATTTTCCTGTCTGATCACATTTATATCGCTTGTTATATGAACTTGTTTACGATTGTTTATGGTTGATAAGATACGAGCATATATACTTGGAAAATTTGTAATGTTGTCTTTTCATTTAAAAACTGTACGTACTCCAGTTAGGCGTAAAGAAAAAGCGTAATCCATGGTCGGCGTATGTCCGTGTTACTGCCCAGATGAACGTAAAGAGGATGAGGACGAGAAAGACAGGCACCGTCACTATATTCACTTTCTCTATGGTCTTCCCGCCTTTGATAACGGACAACGAGGCGATGAGAACGGACAGAAAGTGAGTCAACACTGGCCAGTATGATTCCTGAAACGGAACAGAAAACAGAAATCGAGTCAGACATTTCCGATGTGATGGGGACAACAAGAAAGTGAGTCAACACGGGTCAGCTGGATTCCTGAAACGGAGAACATATATACTTCAAAACCAATGGATAAGTGAAGATGGTGAGTCAATAAGGTCCAGTTTTATTTCTGAATCGTAGCTGTCCATTATTATCTGAATCTTTGGAATTCCAGTAAATGATATACTTACTATTCCAGTAAATGATATACTTACTATTCCAGTAAGTGATTTACTATTCCAGTAAATGATATACTTACTATGGCAAAACTGTCGAAAACTCTCTTGCTCTCGGTCTGGTTTGTAGGTAAAGGCGTGGCCATAAAATGACACGCGTAATAAAAACACCACCCCAGGACGACAGAATACCAGCATCTGTAGAAATAAAAAAAAAAATGCTGGTAAGCGAGCGCTGCTAACTACTAGGCGACGGAGAACCGTAAGCTCCCCCGAAGCCTGTTTACTCTCATGTAGCAGATGTGTACTGTCTTGTACACAACCGTTTGTGCAACTTGTGATGTAAACAAGATGTGTACCACAGGCACACAATTTGGAACACACTGGAAGAATTTATGTTCGATCACATATATTTCTATCTATATAGCAGAGATATGTGCAAATTGGCAATTTTGGTTACCGAAGCAACAAGGGAAAGGCCAGACACGTCGTCACCTTTCTATCTATGCGTTCCAAACATTACAACTATGCAAAGTAAATGGAATTGTAGAAATCATTGCATGAGTATGGCATAAAAAAAACAGCCCAACCATCGATCAAAGGATGATAATCTTTAATCTGGTACGTTTTAGAATGCTGTCTTTTAAATGTCATCTTTGTTTACGAAACAATGGGCGGAACTTACCCCATCACGATAGGAATGATGGTAACCCATCCTCCCAGCCATATCGTAGTGTCGCCGAGAAAATGACGAAATGATTGGACAACAGCTTTCCCAGTAAATCGACCAATCGAATACTCAATAAGCAGCATAGGGATGGACCAGAAGAGAAGGAAAACTAACCAGACCAATAGGAAGACGAGGCAACCTGTGGAAAGTAGCAACGGGAATTTTGATTAGTTTGAAACGTGTGGGTATATATATGTACAAGACCATATTATGTGGTGTACCCATATATACTAAGATGACTGGGATAAATGAAGTCGCGTCCGAGAAGTAAAAAGGCTTGCTTCGCTATGGAAAATATTATTGTATAACTCTAAATTACAAGCTTTGATCACCAGTTAGTTGTAATCCTACTTCACGGTTCACAATGGAGGTGAGGATGTATGTATATTTTGGCCCTTGCTCTTAAAACCTTTCATACTGTGTACGTTTACCTTGCAGAGCCAGCTGGTCGCCTTTAGGACAGGGCGATGGGTCGCGAAAATTTTATCCCACCCTACACATACTCTTTACATCGCATGTGCGTATGTATAGGATGGGATAAAATTTCCATGGCCCATCGCCCTATCGGAAGTTCAAATTCAAGACGTGACGCACGTGGGCTCGAATTGTTCGATTTAAAAGTTTATATGGCTGGACTACTGTTGAAAGATGGTTTACCGATGCTGGCTTTGGCATGTTTATAAATCCGGTGACATAGGGAATAGACCCATTGTTGAAAATCAATTCTTTCCAACACGTCCCTTTAATGGTCTTTCATCTGACATATATTAAAGACGGATCCTAACCGAACATGTTACGCCCGCCTTGACTGCATGGTCCTCGCATGGTGAGCCCGCCATGGTCGGATGGTGATCGATTGTCCGTACATCATGGTCGTGTGATCCCATGTGCGTATCATGGCACCATCATAGTACTCTCATGGTACCATCATGGGCCACAACTGTATACCATGTACCATAACTGTGCCTGTCACATACACATTGCAGTTCAGCAGCTACCTAGGCATTTTTCAGCACAAAAAGACGTCGAGTTTCAGCGCTGAAAGCCTAAAACAGCTATGTAGCTATTTAGACCTGACGTCTGCAGATTGTTGACGTCACAGCTTCATTCGCCTGTATGTTCTCCGCACGCTGTACAATATGTGCTTCGTATATGTATGCTTTTAGCTGAAGTCCTCAGCACAAGACTAGAAAAACCCACGTTACAGGATATAGGTTAGAATTCTGCGAGAAATTGTTGAGCATAAAAAATACTGCAATCTCCATGACATGAAGGCACGATGGATTTGCCGTAAATAGTGCGTAACAAACATGACGGTTGTGGTCCCGTATAACTCATGTTTGTGTTTGTCTGTGACAAGGATGTTGTTATAAAGAAACCATCGTACCCTCCCCGTCACTGTTTTCAGCCACAATCCTTGGGAACCTCCAGATGTTGCCCGTCCCCACCATACAGCCCATACAAGAGAGGATGAGGCCCAGCCGGTAGGAGAAACCTTCATCCCCAGTCCCCTGGCCACCCTGTTAAATATATAACACAACCGAGTGGAAAATATAAAGAGAGCAACAACAACAGTGGTCACACGTAACCGGTGAAATCCGGCCTCTTCTCAAGTTTGGGTTTTAATCTAAATGCTCATGGAAAATGCTTACAAGATAGCAACTTACACGCCCTCTAGCATTCTGGCGGAAATAGAAATATGCACGAGGAAATGCAGTGCTATTGATTGTAAATTATTGGCCTGGTATGGAACTACTCAGAATGTTGTGTTGTCACCACATCTAATAATCAGATGAGACAGTGCAGAGGGACCTGGCCTCTGGGATGCTCAGTCCACTTGCAGAATCATGGTTTATGCAGGAATACAATATAAAAGACCACAGCATTTGACGGGAGGATTTTTGTTGTTTGTTGTTGTTGTTGTTGTTTTCTTTTTATTCTTCTTCTTCTTCTTCTTCTTATTATTATTATTATTATTAATATGAAATGTGGTGCTACCACTAAGCCCGCGCAGCAGATAGTCGGCAATCTCCGTGCATACAATATAACCTTCGAGCTTGGTCGGGCAGGTGCTTGTAGATCACATGATCAACAGATTTCACGAGATTTCGTTTCAAAAAGGCGGCACCCTGTGAACCTAGCTAATAATAATAATAATAATAATAATAATAGAAATATTGCAGTAAATGGCGTATAATGTGTAGTGTATGAAATCGTCTCCGGGTAAAAAAGGCATCCTTGAAATAACTTTTGAACTGGCATGTTTATGAATGTTTACGGATGTTAACGGATAATAACATATATATATTCTCCAAATTTATAATTTTACAATAAAGTCAAGAACTTTGTTGATTTGAACATCATCTACCGGGGCTTTTGAAATGGGTGATAGGAAATAATAGGGTTGCGCGAGCTTAAATGAATCCATTAATTAGTCATAACCCTGGATGCGCCCTTCTTGTCAAACGCTGATCCATATGCAACATCAGCAAAAGCTTTCAGTATAGACCGAAAGACACAATAAAAGGGTGTTACAACATCAACGCAGCTGTCGCCGAGTCTTAGTGCGGGGGAAGAACCCAGCTAAAGGGCGGGGGGTGCTTACCTCAACAGCTGCCATCGTGTGACACCTTAGCGATGGTACGGGTCACTAAAGCCGTATCATCGATTCTGACACCTGAAGGAAAGAGAAAGGAATATAATTATGTGAATTTATAATAAATGGGAGGGTATAAAAAAATTACAGTTTCTGGGAAGCATACTTAGGATACCCCTGTTGATATGATCAATCAACAATTTAAATCTCTATACGCCCGATTTAGGCCACTGCCACCACTAGCAGATTTCCAACAGAAATCAACGCCAAGGTCACTCGAGTCACTCTGATGAGGCAGATGTGATATCAGAAAATACAAAACTCTCAGACTTTGTTACTAATCATTCTTGACACTGTACATGTATTCTCTTTACCTAAGGTATATCTAGCTATCTATAGTACACACCTAGAACAAGTTTAGGGATCGAACCGTATTCATCAAAGGGGAGGGACCGGTGCAAATCAAAAATTATCATAAAAACCTCCAATCCCGTCAGTATTTTCAGGCAAAAAACCATGGTCCTATATACAAGCAGCTCAACTGGGATGTTAAATTAAGTCTAAAATAAATGCCTTCAAATCCCTAATTCGAATGAGAAAAAATAAACTTAGAGTTGTGTGATCGTTTGTACCAATCATACCCACTTGATAAATATGAACTAGTCCCTTACTGGTGAACACTGGTCCGCGCAAGACTAAACTTAAGAGAAAGTGACGTCATATAAAACATTTGATCGGGATGGTTCCTTCTTAAATGGTGGGTAGTAGCCATGGGCCAAAAGTCTTCAGCTCTGTCCATGCAAAATTCTTACATATTTCGAATAGATAAATTAATAATGGTGAAAACAGCAAAATACAGATTTATAGTGCATCAATCATATAATCCAATGGGTGCGCCAGAGATTTTAATTGCGTTATGTCCCTGGTTCTATTGGCATTCTCCTAGACTCGTGAATTTCCAGAAATTAGATTGTGTGATGCCATGGTAAAAGAATGTTAATAAACCTGTCGTTCAAGTCGACTTTACTGTGGAGCCAATCGCGCCATTTGTCACTAACCGTAATGGTACTAATACTTTCGCCGAGTAGGACATTGCCGTGTTCGGGTACCGATCACAAGCTGTGTATTTCAAAAGCGCTTCCCACGATGAAGTACAATAAGCATACCATTCCCAGACAAATGAGCAACAACAACACCGACCAACCTCCAAGCTACTCGCCGGCGCTGCTAAAAGTATATGTTATATATAATACACAAAAACAATTCCCTACCGTTCATCAGGCCAACATAAACATATGTATATATATGCTCCCGGAATGCACACTAGCTTCCTAACACTTTACAACATGGACATGGTTCCCCCAAGATGTAACAGCTGTATCAGTGGTATTTACATTCCGACAAACAATAAGCTCTGTGCAGTTTTTGTCTCTCTCCATATATAAATTAATCTCGTTTTGCCCGTGGTTACGCGGTAAAAGCGTCCAGGGTTGCAAAATCAATTCCATTTTTTTTATTGCCGGTTTACTCCGCTATTATAGTTTTCTGTAATCAGATAAACGCACACTATTAGAAAGAAGTGTCCTTGCGTTCGACATTTGTGCAACATACTACATTTAAAATTTCTCTTCACTCCATGGAAAACCAACATTAAGTTGTTTGAAACGCCATCAGTTGCCGTCTGTAGCCAGTCACTCTTAGAAATTAGGTAAGGTTTCACGGAGCTCCTTAAGGGTTTTTTTTTCGTTGTTGTGTGTTTGTTTTTTGTTTGTTTTGTTTTGTTTTGTTTTGTTTGTTTTTTTTTGTTTGTTTGTTTGTTTGTTTTGCTTCAACAAAAGTGCTTTGCTAAAGCAACCCAGCGCTTTACATAAGCTGTGTTTGACTTAAAATTTTACTAGAAACACTCCACGAGTTGAAAAAACACTATACCTACATAAGCAATTAAACAGAACTTAAGATATTTCTTAAAAATGGCCTCTGGATCCACTAATTCCTGTCTGGTCAGATTGGTGACAGTCACCCGGGAAAACAACGTTACATGCACCATGTATGAGTACTTTAGGTTGGTCAGTTACAATTACTAACCTGGACCGTCCAGTTCAGTAACTTTGACCGCTTCCTTATTGAAGAACTGACATGTATTCTGGGGGCCTGCGTGGTTGAGGGGGTTAATGCGCTGGCGCAGCGTAATGACCCAGGAGCATCTCTATAATTCAGTCGCTGTGAGTTCAAATCCAGCTCATGCCTGAATCGTCTCCGCACGTGGGAAGGTCCTCTGCCCGGTTTCCTCCCACCATAATGCTGGCCGCCGTCGTTATAGTGAAATATTTTGAGTGTAGCGTAAAATACCAATCAAATAAATAAATGCATGTATTTTGTGAGTCTCAGTGGGAGTTTTCAACCCTAAGTTCTTCACACTAATCAAATAAGCCAACTGGTGGGAAATTCACCAGCTGACCATGTTACACTTCTACCCAGTTCAATGTCCTTCCTCATGTTCACACGGGCAGAGCCTCGCGGTTCATGGAATCTCCTTGATCTCGGCACTAGTATAACAGATAACATCGTAAGTACTTCATATGAAACTACATCAATTCCACATAGACATGAAGAATTTCACCTTCTGAAGACACAATCATAAAGGTACAGTGTATTACAATCTGCACTTGACATGGAAAAAGAAAAACATGCATAGATACTTCACCCTCACTGTCTTCTCTTAGGCCAAGCTCGGAAGCTCTTGCACATATTACGTTTAAAGCATGGTCAACACAATGGGAACAAGAGCTTCATAGCTACATGTACCTGGCGCCATCTTACGCCTACTAAGTGACACTGACATTCGGGAATATCACGTCTGAAAACATTTTTGATGCGTTCTGCTAGTCATTTCTCGGATAATTTAAAACCTTTCAAAAACTACCCGCTAATACTCACTCTGAACTGTTTGTTTGGCACACCAGTGTGGGAAGGTGCATGTGGCATGCACTTCGCACAGAACGCCAATTCAGTCCGTATACGGAGTATAGTCCCAATAGATTTCGTAGCTGTCAGTAAAAAAGTCTGTGCTAAGTTTACGTAACGCTACATTGAATGACCTGAAGATTACGTATATATTATACATATGTCATATACATGCATGTAATTCTGCTACCTACCAATGCGTAGTTATACATGGTTTCTCTATAAAAACCTAAAAAGTAGACAACTCCCAGCCGGGCAACTTCATGAAGGTATGTATCATCCGTATGAGTGAAATCAGGTTAAGCTGACCTCAGTAATTTCAGTTAGGCTCGATTCCTCACAATGGATTCGGTGTACACACATGTGCATACATACAGTAAATTAAAACTTCTGGTGAAATCGATTCTCATAAATTCCCGTGACCTATACGCGCACTGACGCAGTACAGTCTGCGTCCACTACTGGCTTTCTGAGTGAGTTGGTGGTTGAATTTGTGTTTTACATAAACCACCACTGCACACTGCCACTACATGAGTACAACAGCTGTCCGAAGCATTCACCAATCAATAACGATTTGGGTGGTATGTTGCAAACTCCATGCGGGCAACAACTGCATAACCTCTGCCGCCGACACCGGTTCTTTACCCTCTGCGATGAATGTCAATTCCCAAGCGTGAAATGATAGAAAATGCCTGTCACGTGCATATTTTTCTATTCTAGGCCTCTGTTTTAACTATGTAAGTACTAAGGTACCTTTGCTTCAGTCTCAGAACATCATTTATTCGTTTCATACAAACCACTATAGACCAAAATCGGGGTACATGTACATAGCCTCTCCTACCCTATTCAACATGTATTTTAATACACATAAGGACAGTTAAAAGGTAACAATAACCAATGCATACTACATATTCTTAAACCATACCATTTTTTTCAGACGTCTGACATCCATTCAATTAAATTTGATATACAGGCCTATGTATAGCTGCTGAACAATTAACCACGCTGTATCTAATGCATTCTGCTCTATCTAATGCATTGTACTTCTATACAATTGACTTGTATACTTTATTGACTTGTATATTTTATCTCGACATTTTTTTTTTGTCATGCTTTCCTCATGGTATCATGGACCACCGTAATCGGAGCTTATAGCGTGGCCCCATTCGTGATCAAACAATTGTAAAAGATATATAGAAAGATATATCTCCGCATTTTGGTGATCACTTTAAGTATTTATAAAACCTTTTAATAATATTTAATCCAGAAAAAAGATCTAGCCAGACGTGGGCCTCATCAGCATTTATGTTATCATCGCAGAGAGTGCAATTATAAATATACGTCCTCGGGGCAAAATTGAGACGCGCAAAAGTATTATAATAATTTCATTTCCGGGAGTCTCGGTTTCGAGATGACGTACATACATATATGAATTAGTTTAATTGGCAACTCCATCCCATGGAATGATTTGCGCAAAGGCAGCAAGACATGTTTCATGGATTCAGGCTGTTCTAATCAACAATGGTCAGTCCATAGAGAATTATAATTACCACATTGCTGTGGCCTAAAAGCTGTGGATCCTACATAAATAATTGCCCACAGCTTTGAAAACTAAACATGCATTTTTCGGTGGACACAGCATGACTCTCACAGTTGGCTTAACGATTCCGGTGCCTACAATGTCAGAAAACGATATGCATAGTTGCAAAATGTACCGAGAACACGCCAGCAAAACACGATGGAGGGTCTCCTCGGCATAGCAAACATTACACAGGTCTGAATCTCTTATCTTAAATCTTTTCAAGTAGCTCTTGACTTAAAGATATCCTGACAGAAGTCGGAAACACCAGTCTTCTGTTTGATAAGGAGGCTGTTATGAAATTTGACAACAGGGTTAGAGGAGTGATTAAAACGACCCTTATCAGAAGCGTCCACCTCAGCTTGCTATAGTTTAAATTATAATGGTTTTACTTCGTTTAGGGCCTCCGATATGGACAGTTTGAGATCACGCAGACTTAGAGTTGGCCAGACTATCTGCTCGTTCATTACCAGCTATTTCAGAATGGCCACGAACCCAAGCGAAAGAAATGTCAAGACCAGCAAAGAATAGAGAGGACGACAGAAAAATTACTTCGTGTGGGACAGGACAGCTTTTTGTCCACGTAAATTAGGTCATTCACTGTGAAGCACTGCGACAAATCTGTGAACACAATATCCGAAACAGGTTTCAATTTTAGAACTGTATATCTTTCTGCACAATTGTCTTGTGATGGACTCGTACGCAATCCCATACCCAGTCTGTTTTTTTTGTTTTGTTTTGTGTTTTTTTTTGTTTTGTTTTGTTTTGTTTTGTTTTGTTTGTTTTGGGGGGGAGGGGTTTGATCAAGCAAGACAAAGCTCGATGCAAACCACCGTGCCTCGCAAGGTGCAAGGAACAGGTTTTTTAAATTTATTGCCACCATTGCGAATCGCAAACACCTTCCATCCCAAGAGTTTACAGTATAGTGCGTTCAGGTATGTTTTTCCAATAAAATATAAAACCAATACAAAAATTCATATCTAATCAAACTCGTTAAATATAAGAAGTGCTAAATATTCAAACCCTTCTCTGTTTTCATGGTTACCAGGGTCCTGTCTGACTCGATGATCATTCTTGGCCATTCGTCAGTTCGCAGGCTCCAATCCGGCTCTAGACGCTTTAAGTTAGGCGGTATTTCAGGTTCCTGACAAAAGGCGGTAGTTCACTTCTTGCGCAACCCAGTTTTTTTTTTCTCATCCATAAATCCAACACCCGTTGTAAAAGTGAAAAATATTTGAGTATGACGGTAAAACACTAATTAAATATATCAAATATACTGGTTAAAATTATGAAAATAAACTGCACAGTAAGGAAACGCCTCCTCCGTTACACTATAAAATATAATTTGGTCAACAAAATGTTTGATATTCTTTTCTTAAAAGCATAGAAAGTTTGTAACACTGTATTTTAGTAATTTGTTTGTCTATCACATTTTCACTGACTGAACTTTTATGAGTGTAACTGTATATTCAGGTATCGCTTACTCGGGCTTCCTGTTGTTATCATCTCACAGGTCTAAAGTATATTTGTTATCGTATATATGACTCCGACAATGTCATGTGCCCGTCACGTGGTTATGTGCTTATGCCTGACTCTCTGAAGTCATTGAAAACACGGTCGTCTCTGTGAATACTGCGTGCAAATCTAAATAATGACCACAGTATACACTTACTGAAGCCTCAGAAAACACATCACCGCAACTACATGGGAAGACCATCCTGCAAAGTTGAGAAAGGTGCATGTCTTGCCGGCATGATGATGGAGAATACCACACGAGGATCAGCTGACAAAGTTCGTAGGGCGCTTTAATTTTCAACAACTAGAAGAATTCCCAATGGCAGAGGGCGCTCAGTCAGGATTATTGCAGGTATTTGTAAATTTCCTTTCCTTTTTTTTCTGAATGTGTGTCTGTGTGTACTTTGGGTCTGTTTTAAAATATCAGATTAAACACTTCACAGTTGTCTCTCATCGCTCCACCCTACAGTATTTAGGGGTATACCTTCAAGTTACTTGAGATCATTCATTTTCCTCTATATTTCTGTAGTAAATTGTCAATTCTCTCTCTCTCTCTATATATATATATCCCTCAACGTTCATAACATCACATACAGCTTGTACATCTACAACGTACCAAAGACTCAACCTAGCAGGGCCACCACTTTTTATTGGCTGTTACCTCTGGGTGTGACGTAACAACATTACCAGCAACCTTGGCAACCACCATTATGTGGGTAGAAGTCCTAAGCCTGGGTGAAAAATTTCCAGCCCAACCTCCAAACCAGAGAAAACATCCGATATGCTAATAGTGTACCAACAACCTATAATGTCTGTGACGGTATTGTCCAGTCAGTGCCCGGACGCTTCTTCATTTCCGACGCAAAATCTTGTGTTCAATGGCTCGAATTGCGCATGTTTTAATTCACTTGATATGTGACATGGTGTAATCGCCCACACTTACACAAGCATGCGATCTCCTACTCCGGAAAGCACAACCTCGGGCTAATTATTCCTGATCATTCACAGAGGTCTTGTGGTCACGGAACAATATGTGAGTGCAATTATGAAAAAACACAAATGTTTATACGTAGATACTTAGATGCTTCCAGACAAATACATGAGTATCACAAAGGTTATTATACCATCACCTGTATATGCATAATACATGTACACAGTTAGCATATATGTTGTGTGCTCTTTCTCCCCAGGACATTAACATTCAGTAATGTGTTCCATTAACATCTATATTTATAATAGCCATTCATAGTATATAATACACTTTACGCTTTCTAATGCTGTGAAAAATTTTTAAGACCAAAATGATATTCAAAAACACATAACTCTAGTAACTTACATCAGTGATCTCGTAGAGATTTACTACTTTATGTATTAGACTTTCATATTAAGCAAATCATGTAGCCCATACCCTTCAATTTATATGGTGAGCCTAATCAATTCTGTAACATTGCCTTAATGTAAAACACACCCCACATAACATGCTCCTGTATAATGAATATTATTCTTTAAAAAATTACATATTCCAAATAGCCTTACACACTGTATATATTACTTGATGAACGCCACTTTGTCCACAGTTAGGAGAAGTCCTTTCGTTTTACCACACTCACGCCGTTATCTATACGAGGATTTTGAAACTACAGTCGCCGTAGTGATGAAACACCCGTAATGGGAGAAACACGTGACCTATGTGGGGTTCATATATTATTTAAAACGGTGATATAACGGCCATTATGACCATTTTTTGTACAGTGAAAACACCAGGCAGCTTGTTGCTATGCCTTCACTCGTAATTTTCCGAAATAAATAAAACAGTTTACGGGATCATTTATTTGTATTCTCAGTCTTTGAGAAGAGATTTATGCCTCACCAGACATGGTGGAATAAAACCTGATGATGGGAACGGTCTCTTCCGAAAGCTTGGGAAAAAGCCATCATATATAAAATGGTTTGTGTCGGGCTGTGAAACTGTGAAACGCATCCATAGTTCATGCATACACTTACCATATGTCCCCGTGTTTTACCCTTGCATGTAAAGCCTGTCTGCTGCAAGTACGTAAATCCATAAAGCATATACGTGACAATAAACTGGCATACAAGATAGGTTAGACGTATCTGGTGCACTCCTTGTTTATGTGTTGTCTGTGAGCGAGAGTAAAATGTCAAACTACGGGTCCCTAATTACATCCCAGCACATTTAACGCTCGGCTTGGCCTAACTCAATGCTCTGAGTCAATGGAGGAAGTAATGTTACATGAAATAAAAAAAAAAAAAAAGAAGCTGTTGTGTGTGCTTCTCCATAAGTGCAATGGGTTGGAAAACCGCCATTAGAAAAAATTTACAACATTTGGCAAGTCACTGGCGAACTTTCCCATGCGTGATGTAGGCCTAAAAATGATTAGACCAGCCCATAATATTGGTGAAACATAAGTAGTCTTTAAGGAAAATCTCCCGTCATTGTCACCCAATACCCGGTGGACAGTGGAAACTGGTCAGTCCATAAATTCAACTCCGCGCTTGAAAGGGCTGGGCTATGTACACCAGGACAATTGAGCCACACCCTGCTCCGGATTGGTTTGAAATCACTGGAAAGTCTCTCAGGTAGAAGTCACCTTGGTGGATGTGTCAAGTGGCTGGACGTGGGGTTGAAATCTGGAGCCTGCGGAGCCTCTGTCCCATGAGGTCGCTCTGAGTGCAAGTCTACTTGCTCAATCTAACACGAAAATGAAGTAGGAATGAACGTGGCGTAAATCGCATTGCAGTTTAACATCCAGGCGTCCCAAGAGACATTAGAATGCCATCCCCCATCGCATTACCCTATTTGCCAAAACAAAAAGCTCGACACAGACCCTCAAAGAACCGTGTTCTCTTCACAGTCAATGCTTCCCTGGCCATGGAGTTCACAGGCTCGAACCCAACTCTTGGTGGGTTGGCTGAGACTTTCAATCACAAGGTTTTGCTTGGTTCCTGACTAAAAAATGTAGTTTGCTCCTTTGTTTCAATTCATGAACACGACACACGGTTTAAAAGTGAAAAATGTTTCACTATGGCGGTCAAAACTAATTAAGTATATCAAATAAACTGATTAAGAATCGGGGAAGTATATAATGTAAGAAATTAGTTCTTGTAAAAAGAAGCAATCAATTGATTTTAGTGATGTCGCAAAAACGAAAAAAAAATATCAAAAGGCTTATTATAGCGGGGTAGACTGCTTTAAAACTTCTCGAAGATGTTACAGAAACAGCTTATTATACTGGCATGCGATTGATTTTCAATTTTTCGTACCTGTTGTAGAGAAAACGATTTCAGATAGAGCATTGCCAGGAAAGAACTAAAGACATTAACCCCTGTGCATGTCAATTTCTGTTGGATCAGAACACCAAGTTGCCTCGATCTCACTCCGCTAAAGACGAAGATGGCGGAGACCATTTCAAGTCACGTGTGGGCCTCGTGCTTTCGTGTCTCGGTTGTGTAGTAGGGACCGGGAATATATGGCGGTTTCCTCGTATTGTGGCACAAAACAGCGAAGAGAAAGGTATGAGTCCTTACTCGCACATTGTCACTAAATGAACCATCTCGATTATCTCCACCCAGGGTTCACAGCTCGCTTTAAAGGCAGACTGGCCTGGTTTGCATTGTTTTCATGTTATTGTGTACTTGTATTAAATGTGATGACAACACATGCAGCATTTTGAGTAATTCCTGACAAGTAAAATCTGTAGTATATTGCATTTAACATCACTGCAAGTTTTATTACCTAATTCTGCTTACGTCATGATGATAGGGAGCGTGTAAGTTGCTACTTCTTAAAGCCTTAAAGTTAGAGTAAAATCCTAATTGCATGAAGTACATTGACGTGAGGCCGGATTTCACCAGTACAGTGTAACTATTTGCCATCTGTCACTCTGCCGTCAATGTTCTGGTTTTACTTTCTGAGCTGCAATCTTTTATATCGTACAACCTGGGCATCCAGCGAACAGTCTTGTAATGGAACAATCAAATATCTCAGAACACAACCACAACATATCATACCCATAATTTGCTGTCCGCCTGCACAAAGCATGGTTAAAGATGTTTTCCTGCTTTTATGCGAAACCGTTAAAGTAAACAGAATTGATTCTGCAGGCGACACATCACAATTAAGTTCCCATTTACTTACATGTTTACCGTTGGCCTCATAGCACTAAATCTGCAAGCCCTAAACCCTCCGGGCCTGAAAGTCCTTGGCCTGTGAGAAAACACCAATCAAATTCCTGATAAGGGTTGACCAATGAAATTTTTCGTAAAGTTTGTAAACAGCTGACCGGGGCTCAACCCACCTAGTCAGAGGTCAGTAAACCCTGATTTATCACTATTTTTGCCTATTGTGCACCCGCCTCCATTTCGTGAGAAACACAGATATTTATAACTGAGATGAAACTTTGAAGCCTGTCCTATAAAATGATACCACCCAACAAGAAGGAAAAATAAAAAACGACAAAAGAAAATATCCCCAAAAATACCACCGTACTCCATTTGTAGTTCCCGACACGGATGTATTAATTGTAGAATATAGCCATATACATCATAATTTTATCTCCCCTGTGATGTTCATCTCAATTTGCCCTCTTATTTCAGATAGGCCGGTGTTTCTAAACTATAATCTGGGTTTTCTGGTGTCGTTAGTGTATATTTTTTGTCCTATTATTTCAGATAGTTTGGTTTTTCTGAAATGTAATATCGGTCTTTCTGGTATAGTTAATGTACATTTTGTCGTATTATTTCAGATGGTCTGGTGTTTCTGGACTATATAATATGAGTCTTTCTGTTCTCCTTTGTGTACATTTTGTCGTATTATTTTCACTTGCACTTGAGTTTCTAAACTACGAGCTGGGTCTTTCTGGTATCATTTGGGTACATTTTGTCTGATTATTTCAAGTGGACAGGTGTTTTTCATCTATAATCTGGGGGTTTTCTGGTCTCCTTTGTGTACATTTTGACGAATTATTTCAGGTGGGCTGGTGTTTCTGATCGTCTGGGTACTCTTCCTCTTTCTCTGGTCCATACCGATGCTTCTGATAGAATACACCATGGGCAGATACACCAAAACCGCCATTGTACAGTCCTTCCGGTTTTTCATAGGCGACAAAGCCACGTGGTGCGGCGCATGGGTCTCATTCGTTCCCTTCGCCATTAAGTAAGGTCACGAATGTTTTCCAGGAACTGCACAAGTTTTTCTTTACAATAATTAATGAAATAAACCCTTTGAAAATAAATATAAATTAGAAATAAATATAAATTAGTGAACATATAACTAAGGTTTGAGCTTAACGTTGAGCAATGTGCGTGTGAGTGCTTAATCTATATTAAATTTAAGAAATGCAAAACAGAAGTCATCGCCATGGGAAAATCGATTGAAAACTACAGTTTCTTATTTATTTTTGGCTTGGACGAGAAGGGTTGAGGTGTAAACGAATTTATTGAAGACTAATCTTTGAATGCAATTCATTTCATTTTCATATATTCACCGTGTAAATACAACAGAAACATTTACATATATTTTAGTTTTTGGAGGGACAAAAAGTTCCCAAGAACTTGCTCAGTCCCCGGAATGTTTGGTTTATAGTCCATATTCATAATGGCAGATGACAAACATGTGAAAACGACTTTTTTCTGCTTTCACTTAGAATGCATTTACTAGAGTAACGCTCATGATAACTGTCGTGATATTACTATGTAAACAGATATAAAACAATTGTCTAACCGATGTGTTACTTACAATGAATTTGTAAGTGCACCTCGATCTAGATTTTTGCTTGTTCATTCATTTCATTACTGATTGGGTATTTTCTTTTCTTGCCTACATAACACACCTGATACGCTATTGCCAATTTCCTTCTTTCAGTTCTTACTACTCAGTGGTTCTAGGATGGTGCTTTTACTACACCTATTACTGTATCGGTTACGATCTTCCTGCCACGAACGAAGACAGTCGGATCATTTTCGACGACTTTGCCGTGGTATGTTCAGATATGCCAAATAGTGTGAATCGGTTTTCTTAAATGTTAATGTTCGTGACGTTAGGTGATAATGGCTCTGTTATCTGTTATTTCAATGTCTCTGTACACAAATAAACTTTTCAATCATTTATTTTTTTATTTATTTATTTGTTTGTTTGTTTCTTGGTTGGTTGGTTGGTTGGTTTACTTATTTGCTTATTTATTTATTTATTTATTTATTTATTTATTTATTTAACTGTTTGTTTTTAGTTTTATTTACTTCTCTTTAACGGTGCACTCAGTAAATGTTCACTAGTACGAAAGTAACCAGGTTTACGGATGAAGGAAAACAGAGACTTCCACCTTTCGCTATCTACCAGGGACCCGCTTTACAAACAGGGTGTAATTTATGTCAGGCGTAATTGTCATGACGACACGTACTGTGGAGATACGTCAACATGGTGGCTACGTTTGGATGTACAACCTCTCCATAAAACGGGCCCCGGGCACACATTTTTATTCAACGCTGCAATCATACCAACGAGAGCTGAATTCGAGGTTGCTTCCCCTTAGGTCGGTTCCACTGAAACCACATCCACGCACATGCAGGCGTCACAACGCTGGGAGTTCTTAACGTAGCGAACACAAGAATGCTTAACTATATGGTGGAATTGTAACACCGTATTTGGCCATTTTACTTCTTTACATTAGGAAGCACTGCGGGATTAATATGGAAATGAATCTATTCAGCTAACTCTTGGTGAAGAAATGCTGAGGAAAAAGATGTACTGTATAAAGCTAAATAAGCTTGACAAGTTACTATAAACGAATTCCTGGATCGTTAATAGATAAAATGCAAAAAATAGCTTATATGTCACTGTTTCAGAACACCTATTGGCCGATTTTGACTCACGGCATCGCCATTTTGATCGCTGGTTTCTCGGTAATCCGTGGAGTCAAAACGATAGAGAAAGTCAATCTCTTCCTCGTGCCATTGTTCCTACTCATCGTTTTGTTCACGTTCACGTGGTCTCTCACGAGAAAATACTCAGATCTTGGTATCAAGTTTCTGTTTACACCGAGCTGGGGTAAGTATTAAAAACTGAAATGAAATCATTCAGGTTAAAAAACTTTTCCTTTGAAATCTGGTTTCAAAGAAATTTACTCATTGCTGCATACAGCGGTAAGATCGTCTCACAGAAAATAAGATAATTATTTATACATAGTGAAATTCCAGTATTTTCTTCGCCGATAAAAGTGATGTCTTCATTCGTTAGATATCATTTTTGTTATTACATCTTGATATTACACTGCTGGTGACCTTGACCCATGATTCAGACGCCCTGACGTCGAAAGTGAATCACTTTTAGGATGGTCCAATCTAAGCTCAATGAGATGACGTCATACTAGACGTCATCTATACCGGTTCGACGTCACGCTATTGACAGGGCTTTGAAGGCTCATACATTGCTTAAAACTTCTTTAAATACACAAAATCATGACATTGTTTAAGTTTAAATAATACATAGAATATTACACAGAAAATGGAGGAATACCATAATCATTGTTGGCGTGAAAGATGGAAATGATAACCCACTCGACGCTTCGTGTCTCGTCGGTTATCATTTCCACCTCTCTCTCGAACAATAATTATGGTATTCAATCTTCACTGTGCACTATCCTGTATGAAACATATTGATTTTAATGAGTCTGTTAATATCTGTTATCTTTAGGAAAACTTCCACTCCATATTGTTATTCCTGATATCCAATCAATCCATTAAGTTAATGGAACAAACTTAAATCATTTTTTCTCGAGCTATCGCCAATTTAATACAATATTTTGGAGCAACTTAGCTATCAGTTTTCGATTATGCCATCATTTTACACATTATGAAATCCAGCGCCAGTGAAGTAAATAATGTATACCTTTAACGTTTTTAATTTTTTTCTGAAGAAACCGATTACAGGACGTTTTCTTTTCTGTTTTGACATTTTACTTGACAATTTAATTATCTTTTAGTATATTATCCCGCAGGAATAGTTGCGGTCTTGTTTTGACCCGAACGAAACTTCGTCAACATTGTTCCAAAATCATCTTGAACTCCATTTTTTTTTTTTTGACATTTCCAGACGCTTTCTCCGATCCTCGTGTTTGGGTAGACGCCATCAGTCAGAATGCCTTTGACACGGGGGCTGGTATGGGGATGATGATAACATATGCTTCTTACATGACAAGCAGCAACAACGTGGTGAAGTACGGAACCCTCATCCCTGTGGGCAACAACATTGTCAGGTGGGGAACGTGTCTACATGCCTATTGTCAACATTTCCTTAACAAAACCATACGCCGCCTTTTTGGCGTTTTTCGATTCCTCCTTTTTTCCGAAATGATAGCGTATAGGTATAGATAAGATGTCGTGATTGAAAGATGATGGAGAGTGATGAAGCATGATTTTTTAAGTTTTGGAAAAATTGGTTCATTGGGCTCCATCTTAGAATGATATTCTGACCGCCGCGTGGACAAGACTACGTACTATTCAGTTATATGTACGGCATTCGTCACGGCCAACCAAGCAGCAAATTGTCCCTGTACGAAGCAAGATCTCTGATCATTGTTGTCGTCTTCTAATGAACATTTACGTTACATGAGAATTTTAGGACACTCTGCCACTTTCCTCTCTGTGGGGACGTCGCCCTCGTTATTGTCAACATGTAAACAGCGAAATTTGAAAAAGGATTGGAAAAAAAACCTAGGTTACTTTCCAAGGAACAATGTCGATCAATTTTGTGACCTTCCTGAAAAGAGGGAACTGCCGGAAAAGTGTAATTTGAAATAACTTAAAGTTAAGTATAATTCTCACAAACGAGTGAGGCAGCAACTGGCCTTGGGATTCGTGTACCATGTTTAAAACATATATTAAAAAACGGAGTCTGATGAATTTTCGGAATAAATTACAAAAAAACATTCTTGTGTGTTATTTCAGCTTGATTTGCGGGATGACGGTGTTTTCCACGGTTTTTTCATCACTGGCCGTCTCACAACCTCATCTGTCTCAATCCGACATTGTCGACATCCTCAAGGACAGCGGTCCGGCCAGCACCGGCCTTACCTTCATCTGGTGAGTGTGACCTTCATCTAGGGTGTCTGACCTTCCTGTGGTGGATCAGACCGTCATCTCGTACGTTTGTCATTCATCTGATGATCCTGACCTTCATCTGATGAATCCAACCTTCATTTTATCCCACCTTCGCTTTCGTGTCAGGATTTCCAAATTCATGGGGTAAATCTAACGGTTGCTTTGCGTTTGTGCATGAGCGATAAATTTTATTCATTTGATTGTTGCTTAACGCCATTCCCAAGAATTTTTCTCTTATACAATGGTGATCATTTCTGTGTGTGGGAGAAACCGGAGCGTTCTAGGTAAACCACCGACCTTTGGCAAGTTACTGACGACAACATGAGATGTACAAATCTGCACGCCATACTGGTGGGAATCAAGTTGTCTTCATCTGAAATCACGCTCGTGCGTTACTGATTGCTCATTGTCACTAGGGCCGCACAAACAGTTAAGGTGGAATCAAGAAATTCCCCGCCCTAGGTCGGGTTTGAACACTCATCCTCTGTTTCCTATAGCCACTTACAGGCAAGTAGCTCGAATCATTAGATCGAAACCCTACCAGTCTATATGAGTCACTTTCTAAAGATTCATTTTATTGTTCCAGTCTTCATCAGTTCACTCATGTATTTAAATGAATGTTTATTTATTGACCTCATGACACACATTTATACCCCATATGTGACAGGATTCCGGTGTTATTCTCCACGGTTGGGATATTTGGCCGAGTCCTAGCTGTACTATTTTTCCTCTGCCTCTCGTTTGCCGGAGTTACCTCCCTTATAGCCGGAATGGAGCTGAACGCTCACACGTTTTACGACTTTGGCAGTAAGTAACTTTTTCTTATTGAACAAAGCGTGCCTTGATTAGCACTTCTGGGTAATTTGAATAATTTATTTAATGTGTGTATAGCATTCTTCGGTTGACTCAATGCTAAGAACTTCATTGTGGGTAATTTTAGTTGATTCACATCAAGGGATCACTGTTTAACATCAGTATCTCACATGCTACACGATGCCGGGCTGTGTGCATGGCACGCTATGCCATTCCTGTATGGTTGTGTCACGTTTTCCGCTGACCATGTGAAATCACGCGAAATCCAGCGTAATTCTTTGAGCAAATGAGCAGTCATTAAAACATTATTAATTAATCAAATTAATTAATGTGACAATGACTTCGGTTCACACGTTTGTTTCATTTATGATTTCAACCGTTCGCTAGTAACATGTACCTGTAATACAGAATTGTATGGGACGATACCAGAAACTGTTTACATCAAACTGAGGTACTGAAAAAAAAACATACCGGAAACTGCTTACATCAGACTTCAGTGTTGATGTAAATAGTCTCTTTTACCAGCATATCTGTGAAGGAGACAACAGACATTTATCCAGGAAGTGAGTTTTGGTGTAAACAGTCTCCATAACAATATACCGAATGCATTATACTGAAACTAAGATATCAAAGACTAAGATGTGTTTTGTTTGTTTTTTTCATCTTCAAGAATGTAGAATGAGATTCGCAAATATAATGAACATCTCACGTTATGTCATTCATGACAATAAATGATAATAGTGGGCTGTTTTATATCGGTATTGAAATAGTATATCTACCTGTCAAACCATATTTTAGAAATCAGAAATGTTAAAGAAGGTTTAGGTTATTATTTAATTTTCTATATCTCTGCACTATAATTCTATTTAAAAAGGAGTGCTTTGTGCCTTGTATGTGTGCGAAACCTTAATCGATATCTTATCTGCTATATATGGGACAAAGTCTGTGTTTCTGTTTAACACAATATGAATACATGTGGTGTCATGAAATTATTTCACCGTATCCCTCTATCACTGGCTAATTCGAGTAAAACGTTTTTCTCCCAGCGACTGTACTGGCCGGGAAAAGCGCCGGTATACTGTGGACAATAAGATTCCTTTCTCTCATAAGCCCGATATTCTTCAATTAAGCAAAGAAATTATAGACAATAAACTGCGGAACCAAAAATGAAACCAATCCATCAACCAAACATTCAGTGAGTGATGTATTCTAGTGGCATATTCTGATTTCAGTTCCTCGGCGGTTTGGAATGCCACTTTCCGTGGTACTACTTTTTCTAGGCGGACTAGCTTCCGCCATGGACATAACCTTTCTGACCAATCAGGATTTTGTGTGGGGATTCGCTCTCATCGTTAACGGAATGTTTCTGCAGTTTCTCGTCATTTATTTCGGATCGTCTCGATACCGGAAGAATGTCGTCAACCTTTATGGACTGAACGATTGGAATCTTCCGTTCATTTGGGAACTAACTGTGAAGTGAGAGGAACATATGAAACCACATCAACACTTGAGAAACTAAGTATCATCATAAGTTAACCAATCAGTTCATTGAACAATTCGATTATGAATAAATTCACGAGCTTCTTGTGGAACTTTTTTATCATTTGTTGGCTAACATTAGAGCCATTTTCATGTCACTTTGATAAAAAAAAAACGCAAATTTGCAATATATGGGACATTCGGCAAAATATCGATGTCGTCGTGCACGAAGGCCCCTCGTTAAGTAAACGGTCCAAGTTAAAAGATAGGGTTTCAAAAATTTGACAAATCCATCAATCGACAGAAAGACTGAGAGAGAAAATAGCATTGGTACCTTCAGAGATTTCTTTAGCGGCAATATAATATAAAAGACAACAGCATTGAGAGTGAAACCTGAGCAGCGAAGACAGAGTGACAGTAGTCAGGCGCCCCTAGTCAGTTTATCTTTGTTAGGGCTTTATTCTAACTGTTCATGTAGGTGTTTAAGAAGTAACAGTTTACCCGCCCCTTGCGCCATGGCTTAAGCTGAATTAGGTTTAAAAAGAAATTTCAGTGATGTTAAATGCAATATACTACACGTCACTGGTCTAGACTCAAAGAGTCCACTCAAAATACTGTGTTGTCATCACATTCAACATATGTACACAAAAAAACTAACTACATTTAGTTCTCATCAACCATGTGGCCCATGAAAAGATTATGACCTAATTGTGTGATTTTTGTTTTCTTTAGATTTGTTGCCCCTATAGAGGCTGTGGCGCTGATGGTTTGGTGGGCAGTTGACCTGATCACGTCAGAGGCGAGAAATGGCGAGAAGTGGTACGAGTTTGGCACAGAGACCTTCATAACCACCATTACACAGGTATGTCTTTACCACAGCTGGTGAGTTATTCCCCTTTGTCTTGAATCACTCTGACCTTCACAAAATAACACGCCTTTCTACTTCGTAAGGCAGACCGGATACTCATTAAATCATTATTTGTGTACATGTATGTCCACATTTGCTGTAAACCGAAAACAAACTTTTTTTTAAATTTAAAAAAAAAATTAAAAATAAATAAATAAACATGTGTCGTCCTGAGGAGTCATTTAGCCAGTTAAACAAGACATCTGTATAAGGGAGAAATATGTATTTTTCCATGAATTTCCATAAAAAGCCGTTTATTCCGCTCTTCTGTTGTCCCCCTTACGAAATATTAGATCGTACAGAGGACATTATTTTCTTTTATATCTCATGTCTCTGTTACGACTCCGTATCTTTATGTTCATTGATTTTTATTCATATTTTGCAGTGGTTGGGAGTTATTATTGTCATGATTCTACTGAACGTCATTATTCTGTGTGTTAAACCTCGCTGGTTTAAATTCAGTGCAGCGCATTTAGAAATCAGCTGTGACACGACCACCAAAACCTACGATTCCTTAAGGGAAAGGGAGACAAGTTTCGGGACCTCTGAAGACCGGAAATGATGACGAGTTGTCGCCCCTTGAAATTACCACTCGTCTAACATGAATTCATGCAGAATGAAATGGATACAGCTTTGATCAAAGAGGTTTCCATGTAGGTCGTACTTTTGACTAGCAATAGCTGGTCAGTTGTCTCCATTTCTGTGAGATGTCGTGTTGTGTGTACATGCACTATCACGTGATAACGACTGTTCAAAACCGTTGTTTCTCAGTGGACCTTTTATTGGCCAGACTCTATATTGTGATGATATCGGAGAGGACAAGGAAGTTTTCCAGAAGGGTTCTAAAAGTATTTTAAAAATTCTACAACACCTATCAACAGAATAAATAGGAATTGATCGTCACTTCTTTGCCAGTTCTTTCGTGACGTCATTTTGCCATGTTGGCCATCTAGAGTGACGTCACATTACCTCTCCTGCGCCATCGGTAATGAACAATGTCACATTGTTCCACAATTACATGCAGATGTACGTAATCGGGCATAAAACTTCGTCAGGGTAAAATGGAAAGAAAAAGGCATGATACAGTTATACTTTCAAAGAACCGAAGTTTGTTTGAGTTGTTAGGGTGAACTTCGTTGGCAATCGTACCGTCTTTCAGCTGTCCTTTTCTGTGCTTCGTCTCCGCCTGTATGGATGCCAGCAGTAGCTGGCTGTAGACATCCTGAACACAACAGGGTATTTGGGACAAATTGTTTCCTGCCGATGCTGGGAAGACATGTCCATGGTGAAACTGACTGCTAGTGGGTAGCGAAAAATTGTGCAACGAATTCCTCTCATTCTTGCACGATGGCTGTCCTGAGTAGTTTTCTTGCCAAATTTTTCTGGCCCGAACTTATTACTGCATCCTCCTGAGAAACACGTAGGCACTGTAACCCAGGTAGCCGCTCTCAATTCCACTTAAATCTAGGACTGTTTAGTTGGACCAGATTGCTACAACTTAACACTTAAAATTCCGATTTATTACTCCGATATCTGTCTATTCACGGTCAGCCCCCGACTAATAATCTAGAGCTGAGGTGATGTGACGTCGCAGCCAAAGTATCATATGACGTTTTCTACGTCACTCCTTCAGGGCTTCTACAACGATGCGCCTCGGTGTGAATTGTCCGATAATGCCTTATTCCTGGTGATGAAGTCCATCATCTCAGCTTTTTAAACATTGATTGAAGTTTTAAAGTATTTTTCTGTGATATCTGAGGCTTCATGTAAACCTTAAGGTCTCATGCAAGCCCGGTGTCTGCGGCATAGTGCCTGAGAACTGTGACTTTCGCAATATTCTTGTCTAATAACAGTCACTTCCTGTTTAAATAAGGGGGAAATCGTAAATGACTCTTTCCTTCTTCTGCCATAAAACAAAATTAACACGACATGAAGGAAAAGGTGGTAAAAACACCAAATTGTAACAAAAAATACATGTTCTAAATTAAAAACCCCGGTGTTATTTAGGTTTGTTGCATTGATAAGAATGTAATACTATATTTCATATATTTCATATATACACATTTTATTAACATCTGTTTTGTGTGTTACAACATTTATTATCGTCATTCATTAAATACTACTTCAGTAGGCCTATACGTTCAGAAACTCCTAACAAGTGTCTTTATGAGTTAGTAAAGGCACTCTCCAACTAACACGGCGCGAAAAAAACTGGAGCCAATGCACATACGGGCCTCCTACAGTTACTGTGAGTCTGTCTCGAGTTACTGACATGGGGTTCTTGGTCCTGCAGTCTAGTAATAATTTATTTATTTGACTGGTGTTCACGCCGTATCAAGAATATTTCACTAAAAAGACGGCGGTCAGCATTATTGTGGGAGGAAACCGCGCAGTGCCCTAATAGCGAGTGGTACATGTGCCTCTTAAGCGATTGATCCTAAGTTCAGTTCCTAGTCCAGTCACACCTAAGACCTTGAAATCTCTAACCTTGAAACAGCACCGCTTGGTGTTTAACATAGCAGGAAGAGTGTCAATCAAATGCGACTGGGTGAGGTGTCGTTTCTGGTGACTTCGGCATGGCACTCCAGTGAAGCAGCACTACAGATATGTCGGCATTGAATCCGGCGTTCTACATATACAAGGAGATCGCGTCGTGCTAAGAGTCAATTAATGTAAAAAGTGACGATAAATCCCAATCAACCAAACAAGCTAGCGAAAATCTAGCAGAAAACTTTTTTGTAGACCAAGACATTGTCATCTATATTTTTCATTCAAACGCATCTAATCCTGAATGCAGTTGTACATTAGTATGCTACATTAAATTACCCATGGGGGTCTCGTGGCCGAGAGGGTAAGCGGTCTTAGTGCAGCATAACGACCTAGGTGCCTCTCACCAATGCGATCGCTTTGAGTTCACGCTGGCTTCCTCTCCGGTCGTAGGGAAGGCCGCCGGTAACCTGTTGATAGCTGTGGGTTTGAACTGAGCGCTGCTCGGTTTTCTCTCACCATAATGCTGGCCGCCGTGGTACAGTATAAGTGAAATATTACTGGGTACGGGGTAAGCCACCAATCGAATAAACAAATAAATAAATTGCCCTTGCCCTACTTTGTGCATGAACAAACTAGCTCAGTTCCATCATAAAGTTAAACGTATTTCACACACAACTGAGAAAATACAAGTTTTATTCATGTATATACACATTTGTTTCAAGGAAAATATTTTGTAGCGATTGAAAGCAACACACAAATATTTGTCACATAGTCCCTGTGAACCTGCAAATGTAACAACCATTAGCGTTTTAAAATTATTTCTGCAAGAAAACTTACGAGAGGCCAAACAAGGGCAGATAACTCTCATTGGTATAACTATGCAAAATAACTGGTACATTGTACACAAATCAGTGCATCCTCTTTGATAGTGAACTGTTCGTATCTTAGCTCGGTAATGACCTCGTTCCTCTGTGGCTTTATCTGCAATTTAACCTTCTTATCTGTACCATTTTTCATGCACCAACGAGCATTCAATGCTTGCCTAATACGTCGTTGTTTTCTCATGTCCAACTACAGTGAGTAGTGCGTATATTTACTGTATGAAAACAAAACAGTCTAGGATCGCTGGATTAGAAACTTGCACGTAGTCAGGTCAAACGTAGTCAAATGTACTATCACGCCATGAAAAAGTGATTATACATATTTCGTAACAGGGAAATGATTAAATAGCAAAACAACGCAAACCCCATGTATATGTATAAAATGTCACAAACTACAAGCCACATTGTCATTGTTAATAATAAAAAGAATATACGTCCCAAAAAAAAAACGTTAAAAAATACCGCTGATGAGTCCAGCGAAAAGGCTTTGTTATATGGAGTTGACAAACTTCTGAAAAACAGGTCAGTCAAAATGTATTGATTTATGTGGATATGTCGATCTGAAGCAGAGCTTTACGGCTAATCCGTATGTAACGGTAAATCGTGTTTCCGAATAGTTCCAGTGCATATGTAATAAATGCCATTGTGATTGAACCCTTTCCGCCTAAAGAAACTCGGGTAAAAGAGGTGTAGTCTACAGTTTATACCTGCCCTAGTGATGACGGTTTGAGGGAAGAACTGGTAACGTAGTGCTCCTGTATTACAAGAGAACAATGGTCAACGTGGCTTGGACCCGGAATCGCAATTACGAGGGGAAAAGTGTCTTATTAGCGTGTTGTGTTTTGCCTGCTTAGAAATCGTAGGGGGCCAAATGTGGTTGATTTGTTTGGTTTTATCCCGTATTCCGCTTGGTGAGTGGATTATAACACATATTTTCTTCCAGTCGTGGAAATAAGTTTGTAAATTTTGATTCTTTCGGTAATGTGTCATTCATAATAGCCTACACGTGACCAGATTTTCGCGTGTAGCTTTGTAGTATATTAAAAGCATTTACACAAAAATCAAATGCCCTCACACACGTTGGCGACATACATGTACATTGCAACACTCAATCAGCATAATGCAAATTTTAAATGAAGATCTAGGTTCAAGATAGAAGGTGTTTTAATCTGAGCAAAACAACTCACAGCACATCGCAAGTTTCTCCAGTGATGCCATATAACACAACAATCTTAAAACTGTTAGTTACAGTTCTATTCCACATCTGCAACTATAACTTTAAATACTTTCTATTTCAGCATTAACCTCTGTCAGATATATTCTAATTTCACTGCAAAAAAGCTGCCAGTCTAGTTTTATATCGACGACTCAACAAACAAAAGTCTAGTCTCAGCGCGAAAATCCGCCCCCAGATTTGCATATCTATATTTTTACAACTGTCAATCATGCACATCACCATGACAACCACGATCACTTTTGCTCCTCTTCCTCTTTATCTTTATTGCCGTGTTTTATCATGCGGGTGAACTCCATGTAGTCGAAGCGGCCATCTTTGATCGGGGCCACGTGGAACAGCTCGTCGATCATGTCTTCAGACCATCTGTCTCCCATCGTCATCATCTTGTCCTTCAGATATTCCTCGTCTATCGCTCCTGACAGGAAACAAACAAGAACAAAGCATCCGTATATTATACAGCATTATGTGTCCTGGTCAAATATTTCAACATGAACAATATTTGCTGTCTAAGCTAGCTTTCGATCCTCATACGAGAATTTTATATCAAGTGAGTCAAGAAGATCAAAAGCTTGTGTAAACAGTTTAATTCATTCATTTATTTATATGCTTTGTATTTATGCAGTATTCAAGAATATTTCTCTTGTATTCGACGCCGGCCAGCATTATGGTGGTGAGGAAACCAGACAGGAAACACACGACCTTACGCATATATAAATACAAGCCATGTGTGCCTTAGCTCACCCAAGTTATAGTCGTCGAAGCATGAGAATGCGTTTCTGATGACGTCTTCAGGATCCGTGCCGGTGAGTTTCTCCCCGAACAAGGTGATGAATATGGTAAAATTGAGCGGTCCGGGGGCCTCGTTGACCATCTGATCCAGTTCCTGTGCCCCGGGGTCCTTGCCGAGGGAGCGAAGGGTCTCCTGGAGGTCATCCCGGTCAATAAACCCGTCTTGGTTCTGATCGATCATTGTGAACGCCTCCTGCATGGCAAATAGAAAAAGGCAGACCAGTCAGTGCAGAGGTGTATATTATATCTTAGACATTTATTTGCCTCTTCATTAATTTAAATAGGTAATTTAAGAACTATCCGTTCTTTATTAAATTCACTGATCGAACTGTACGTTTTAGGACCGAATATTTCGGCAGAGGGTGGAGTATAAGCGAGTTGACGAAACCACAGCAATTAGCAAAATATATAAGACCGCGCAATGGTTAATGCCGTGTTTTATTTATTTATTTATTTATTTATTTATCTATCTATCTATTTAGTTAGTTAGTTAGTTAGTTAGTTAGTTAGTTAGTTAGTTAGTTAGTTAGTTAGTTAGTTAGTTAGTTAGTTAGTTAATTATTTACTGGTGCTTTACGACGTACTCAAGTATATTCCCCTTATACGATGAAGGTCAGCAATATATAGTGAGAGGAAACCGGGCAGAGCCCAAGGAAAACCCACGACCATCCGTAAGTGGTTGCCGAGCCTTCCCATTTACTTCAGCTCTACTCGTGATTTAGATATTTTGCTTTTCCGCCGGTGACTTTTCACTGAACCGTGCCATGCGACTGATAACCATTAAATATCATGACGTCACAGATTCTTCATAGTACAGTTTGATATCTTGACTCTTCTGAGCCACACGAGTGAACCATTTAGTACCGTGAAATCATGGGTGTACAGCCCTACTTTTGGTCCTTTCTGAGCTGGACCATTCTGAGCTGTACCAGTTTGTGCTGGACC
Organism: Acanthopleura granulata; assembly: GCA_016165875.1. NCBI lineage: Eukaryota > Metazoa > Mollusca > Polyplacophora > Chitonida > Chitonidae > Acanthopleura > Acanthopleura granulata. The sequence continues at coordinate 5,152,734 of JABBOT010000013.1, forward strand.
GTTCTGAGCTGGGACCGCACAGCCGAGAACCATTGAGAACCGTGAAGTTATACTTCTATCTGTACATTGCTGTCTAATTTCTTTAAACCTTTCAGATCCCTTTCGGAGGCAGGGTTGAGAACCGTCCAGCTAATACCATAAGTCCATGGCGTTAAGCATGTCGTGCACCGTACCTTGAACTCCTGAATCTGTGCTTGATCAAACATGGCGAACACATTGGAGGTAGTTCTCTGGGCTCGCTTCTTCTTTCCGCGGGCCTTCGTCTGCTTCGCCGCGGCCGACATTGTGTTTGGAGGGGCGAGCACGGATTCTGCAAAAGTGCAAATCTTTTGTCAGTAAAAATGTTTAATCATTCACTATACATGAAACAAATTACTCATTACTTCCACTAAAGTGAGTATGTTTTCGCCGTGTATTACTTGCCTTGTCCGCCTGTCTGCCTGCTTATCTGTCTGTCTGTCTGTTTGTCTGTGCGCCTGTGTGCCTGTGTTTCTCCCGATCTGTCTGCCTGCGTGTCTGTCTATCTGCCTGTCTGTCTGCCTGTTTCTGTCCCTATCTGTCTGCATATCTGTTTGCCTGTTTGTCTGCCTGTCTATTTGTCTGCCTGTCTGTCTCTGTGTGTGTCAGCAACGCTAAGGAAATGGTTATGGATGGAATTTCTTTCAAACGATAGCTTTTCACGACTGACATGAAGGTCAGACATGAACATTATTGTCTCTTCTTGCCACTCCTGTATTGTCTCTTCCTCGCCAGTTTCCAGATTTAGAGGTAGACTAGACTTAAAGCTAGAATCACATCAAGGGGTTCTCTGCGGAAGGAAGAAGTCAAAAATGCAGTCTATGCTCTCTCTGCATGGAGAAATTCTTCCTTACAAATGTGTGCAGTATGGCGTTCTGCATTTTAACATGTATACCTGTATGCTTATCAAACCATCAAAGCATAATATATTTATTTATTTTATTTATTTTGATTGGTGTTTTACGCTGTACTCAAAAATAGTTCACTTATATGAGGGGACGGTATATGACGGCGGCCAGCATTATGATGAGAGGAAATAGGGCAGAGCCCTGGGGAAATCCACGACCATCCGCAGGTTCAAGCCATAATATAGAAAACTCGCATATATAGGCGGATACAATAGGTGGCTTACTGCGACAAATGCTGTACATCTGGGGGTTTGTAATATAAGTCACAAGGCTTCAACTACATATACAAAAGCTATTCTCAGTTCGGGAAGTTTACCCAACATTCTGAGACAATCAGATTCCACGTACCATTTACAATAGTATGATTATTAGTACGACATGCAAGGTTTCCATAGTTACGACCTATGTACCTATGTGTGGTATTAAAACATACCATAGTCTAAAGTAACACACACTCGGGTTGTTTTTGGAAAAAATACATTTTTCACTCTTTTGAACGATTCAACCCGCATTCCATACTTAATAATGTCTTGTCCTATAAATTCCAAAGGCGATAGATGTTCAGTTATTTTATAGCATAATACTGATTGCTATTATACTGATATTTAATATCTGCGAATATCTCAGCATATAATAGAGTATCGTGTTACCTTGTCCTTTGCAATTATCAACTGTCCCTCTTTCGTTTTTAGCAGATATCTAAGCGTTTCTCTCGGCCTATTCGACACGCATGATAGGTTGACAACGCAGGATTCAAATAGTTATATGCACACTTTACAACTGTGGTATAGCTTTATATTAGAGTAACACACAATACACAATGCGGTAAGGTGCATATCTAAAAGAATGTGAATGTGAAAAATGAGAGGATAGTATATAGTGAATTAGACGTGTCTCTATATGCTAATGTGTATATATGTCAGTGTAAATGTTCAAAGTGTATATAATATTTTAAATTCTTTTCGTTCATGAAAATAAATATACCCATGTCACTATATTGATAAATATATGACCTTTGTAAGATTGCAAGGTGTAAATTTCGTTGTTTAACTAATAAACACTTCTATGCATCGGATATTAAACGCTAGAGAGATTATAGTATAGGCCTGTATACATGTTTTAGACACTTAGGTTTAATACTTAAATATATGTGTATATTTGGTAGCAATTTAATCACCCGTTAGACGCGTTGGACGGTGGACATTTTACAGCGTCTGTGTCTCCTGATTTGAAACTTGTTTATATATTTGTACCCGCATTGTTTTTATATTTTGCGGTTATTTTAATGCTTATAAATATTTTCATATAACTGTATAAAATAGCATAACTGTTTATTATTACGTCTTTATGGTAAACATTAAACACCCTTATGGTAAAATGTAAATAGTGAATTTGTTATACATTGTTTCGTTATATGTTGGTGTGTTTTTCAGCCGCTGTAGAAAAAAACTTCAACTGGAGCTTAACTTTTTTTGTTTGACAGGTCCGATTTAATATAAAATTGTCATATCCTATACTATCCTGTTTAAAAAGAGAGAATTCTGACAGGTGCAAAGCTTTCCATTGCTAACTGATACATGCTGTAACAGGAATTGATTTAATTATTTCGTTCACTTATTTATTTGATTGGTGTTTTCAGCCGTACGTAAAAATATTTCACTTATACGCCGGCGGCCAGCTTTATGGAGGGTTGGAAACTGGTGCGCAGATAATTGGCACACTTGCCCACATAACATCGGACAGGAAGACAGTTTGGGCTGAGCTTGAACTCACAGACAACGCATTGGTGAACGGCTGCGCTCATGAATATGCATTTTGAATGTGAACTCTGTGATCAAGAACAGGACAAACAGTTTGGCTAGCTACACCATCCATAATTAACAGCAACGACGCCGTCTTCCCTTTGAGTTGCTTGTCACAGCTGAAAAGGAAGCACTTTAAAGCATTGCGTTTTTTGATTTTTCGGGGGGGGGGGGGGGAAACAAATCCACATATGGTTTGATTTTCCAACGCGTGACTCTACTCTGTTACATTGCACACAATTATGTGTGAAGGGACGAAAAAGTTTATGAGGAAGATCGAGTCATTATTATATGATGGTTACACGACTTCGCAGAGCAAACACGTCTGGTAGAAAGACGACGACTGCCTGTAGTAAAGACCAGGGTGCTGTCACGTGATAGAGCGATGCTAATTCATGCCCTTTTCACTGTGAATATCGGAAAAGTGAACATCACGAACAAGGGGACAGCTCGGTACTTTTCAACTGCGAGTCCATAAGTAAAGACATGACTTACCTCAGCACTTTGTGGCGAATAACACACAGAGAGGCTCTACAGCTTCTTATTCGCGCGGTAGAGTATGTAAGAAGTCTAATAACGCGACTGAGGCTGTAGTATCACGTGACCGTACTCCGCCGTTACGGGTTGGTGTTCGGTTACCAATTATCGCATTGTCGTCTGCTCTTACAATTGTCTCACATCCCCTTCCAGTTTCCTGTCAGCAGAACGTTAAACAGACGAAAACGTAAAGCGAGGTCAGTTAAGTCAGCTGAGCTTCATCGGTGTAGTAACTGTCATCCATTCACATATAACTGATGGGACACCGTACAGCCTCTTGACATTTTAACTAAAGTTTAGGGTCTGTTCATTAAATTTTCACGAAAATGTTTAAGCTGTAACAATGCGAACGCCATTATATAGGCCGAACACGAAAACCAAGTCCTGTAACAATCTGGTCATTTCTCCTATATATAAGCTTATAATGTGTCATGGACATTACTTATACTGAATGGATATAGCCTAACCCAAACACAGGTTTGTGTGTATAAAGTTGGTACAAGGGTAGGTATAATATATCAGTTTCGGTTGTATTGAGAGGGGTCCACGGAGGCGAGGTGTCTGTTCAGGTACTCATGTGCTTGAAAAATTGCATGCACGTTAAGCTATAATGACGTCATAAGATGGAAACGCTCTAGCAATATCAAATGCCAAAATAACACAGACCGAGATATAAGCAATCGTAGCTTGAATTAATTGACTTTAACTACAATGGGTATACAAATCAATGGCTTGCATGTCTGTGATCAATAATTATAATGAACTCAACCCTAGACTGCTTTGCTGAACGTGTTCCGTGTTTTATATCAACACGTGCTTAATGGGTTTACTGTTATATAACGTTAACGTTTGAACACATCCGAGCTCTGGTGTATATTTTTACAGTGTACGTAACTCTATGAGCCATTAATTACACATGCATACAGACAGGTTTACACTTGTAGAACCTGCGCATAGACTTGCATCCTACAGCCTAGTTATATCCTTGACGTGCAAACAAAAGCCCGTGATGTCCACAGTCCTATCAACCATACATGTATATATGCGACAACAACCCCTTTCAGAATATCAACATGAGTGAGATTCAGTTATAATTCAGTTACAATATACTGGTTCGACAGCTGCCTGATATTTAGATGTGTGATAAGGGGTCCCTTCGGGCCTTTTCACCTCACGCGGTTTGTCCATTGGATCTCACCAATGTGGGATCGAATCCAGCTCAAGTTTATTTCACTGCGGCTTTTTGCGCCATAAAATTTGTGAGACACCTGATAGGATGAATTTCATCAGGTTCTTCTAAGTTTCTTCCATCTACAAACCTGATCACTACGAAATAAGTTTATTTATTTGATATGATTAGTGTTTTATGCCGTACTCAAGAATATTTCAGTTATACGACGGCGGCCAGTATTGTGGTGGGTAGACATCCACGACCATCGGAAGATTGCAGACATGCCTTCCCACTTCGACTGGACGGAAAACCAGCATGCAGTGAACTTGTGTTCACAATTGTCGCGTTGGTGAGAGGCACCTGGGACAGCGTCCTGCCACGGAGCCCATGGAGGCTCCCCAATAAACAACGAGGAAGGCTCGCCGATTTCCGGGAGTTGCTAAACAAAATAGATTTACCACTGGTTACCAAAAGTGTAACCCACCCTCAAAGTGACAGTGAATATAACAAACCATGCCTACCTGCCTTACACCTCACCATACTTGCACTCTGTAAACACCTGATTAGCAGTCATGGTCAGCGAATACATCGAATAGATATGATTTCCTGCACAGGGTGAAGGGAATCATATCTGTGCGATATAAATACCCAAGCTAGGGTTAACAAAACACTTGAAAACCAGACAATCACACCAAACCTGACAACGTAACTGTACACGAAATCATCTCAACACCATCTAGATGTAAGGCCATCATGGCTACGCAATGTTAAGGAATAACACCGTATTTAGGTTTACAATTCTGTATTATATACAACAGTAACATAATCATATTACTAACCATATAATTTTCCAGCAGGAAATATGTTACGGATTACACTACCGGACGTGATCGTTTGGGTTTCAAAGAATAAACGGATCTGGTATGGTTTTAATAGTAAAAGCCTGCTATGAGTAATATCGTAATTTAAATTGGATTGGTCTAAAAACATCCATTGTGTGTGTGTGTGTTTTTGTGTGTGTGTGTGTGTGTTTTTTTTTTATTCCTTTTCTTTTTTCGTGCATGCCTATTTAACTACAAGTTATATGCATGAATTATACCGAATGAAAGGTTGTCGGCTGTCCAATGTACATTTAGGCTGCACATGACTCAATGCGTCATATATGCACACACAATTATGGAGGACAGGTGTTTTGTCTGTGCGGTTTTTCATATGCAATTCAGAACAAACTTTATTAACTCGATGGTCTTGTTGGACCACATTCATTCTGCCTGATCGTTTACATATGTATGCTACCTCTGCCAGAGACAAAAAGAAGTTGAAAAGAATACCTAAAGTGTAGATACTGTTAGTACCACGTATAAATATCCTTGATGAATCTTATTTTTTTCTTATTAGTACAAGTGAACTTCTTCAAGGCGAGATACGTTTAAATTGGAATGAAAGATTGCATCTTGGCGCCACTTCGGCAATGGTCCCCCCATATACCATAGCGAGAGCATTGATTTAGATTTGAAAGCAATGCATATTTAAGAATTTTTCACTTACACGATGACAGTCAACTGTATTAGCAGAGCAAACCGGAGTATACCGGGGAAAACCAGCGTCCGTTGACAAGTTACAGAAGAACATTTGCACGTGTTACATTCAAATATGAAGGGCCACATCGGTGGACGGCAAGTCTTCAACGAACGTAAGACTGTACAAATGGCCACGAGTGCGTTGTTGGCCACAATCCAACAAGCAGTTGGAAAGGGAGAGTATAATTGTTGCAGGGGCTAATTAACTGTAAGAACAGCTGCTGTACAGCTACATCGAATTTAATAACGGTACATCTCAATAAACATAACATGTTGATCAGCCTAATATAAAATCGGGAAATTGGGAGAAGTCATATTGCCAAAAGATAAACCGGCGAATGGAACTGTTGTTATACAGAACGACAGTGCAGGGCTCGCCAAATCGACAGATGCGTGTATATATAGATATACGTATATTTACATGTAAGGTATATTTACCTAACCAGAGAGACCTTGACAGCAGTGTTCCGTTATGACTGACGGCTCGGTAACCGAAAGGTATTCCACCAGATGACTTCTTTGTGTGCCACCTTACACCACCCGACCAAAATGTCACCCAAACTCAGGTATTTCTCTCAGATATTTAATATTCTCCTCACAGTGTCCGGATTCCGTGACTCTCCTTTCGAGCTGACTTAATGTATTTAACGTAAGGGTGTGATAGCTGCCAACGCCTGCAGACGTGTTCCGTCGGCAGGACCCACCCCATTTGACCCTCGTCCTACAGTCGCGGTCTGTATGACACATATCAGCCCTCAGGTTTGAGACACACTTTAAGGAGGGGCTCCCTAGGATGGGATGCATACCAGGAAATTCGTCAGTGAGTCATGGTATTCACTTACAGGCCTTGACAAAGATGAGCCCTCGGTATTAAAACACGTTAAACCGACTGTTCAGTGTGTAAGGGGAGGTCAGATAGGGGGATCGCGGGAGGGGGTGAGGGTATAATTTATATCTTTTAAGAAGCTATTTTCGAATTTCCTTTTAGGGTAACCTTTGAAACACCACGCTTATGTCCGTTTACATACTACAATATATCGCAGGTGTTGTGAAAAGAAAAACAAAACTCAGTCGTTTAATAGTCCATTATACATAGATGCATGTACCTCACAATGTCAAACCGCGTTTGTAATATGAATGCTTTCTTTTCTTTAGATGTTTGAAGACGAGACGTTACACTTCTTCGTGAAGACATAATATTTACAGTGTATGCAATGCATATGGCGTAAGTAGGACATGGGTATGAAATTATTGTATGCCCTATGTACTGAAGTGACACATCGTAAGGATTTCTTGACAAAAGGGTTTGAAATATCCAACTTCGTGAATATGTTGGTATACACACACAGCCCTGTCGACAAAATGGAGGCAGAGCCTAGGGTAAATATAGTTAGAGTTTTACGACAAAAGCCGCCGTCTCGATTTTCGTCCAGCACAAACTCACCAAGTCGTGACGGTTGGTCCGTCTATTCTTATACGCACGCCTTTTTGCATATAAAACGGGTTTTACAGCAATTTCAGTACCGGTATATATTTGTATATGCAGACAGGTGTGTCTAGTGGGATATATATGTGTAGGCCTGTGACTTACGCTTCAAGCTGGACTGTATAGAAACACGATAACTTAATGAATGGACGCATGGGTCAGAGAGGCTGAGGAAATAAGTCTATGTCTGTCAGATGCGCTTTGATGGAATTATATAATGGGTCGTAGTTAGGGGCATTTACATCTGGGGCAGTTCTATAACATATGTTGCTTTATTTCGAATCCAGGGGTGTCTCACGCTGTCTCAAGGCCCTGACTTGAGCTCGGTTTTTCGCAGCAGATTGATCTATCCAAAACGTGAGAGGTCGCAAGTTCGAATCCCGGTGGTACGTCTCGCTGGTTCGTCTTCGACTTCAAATGGGAAAGTGTGTACCAGGTACCAGAGGAAGGTCGGTGGTTTACTCCGGGCATTGCTGTTTCCTTCACCCATACAGCTGATCGCTGTTGTATGCAACTGAAAATATCTTGATGTAGGATAGCGCTGAATACCACACAAATAATCGATCATGAATAACCCGAGAAGCCTCCGTGAGGTCACTGAGATAGGAGGTCGTGTGAAAGAGTCTTACTCTCATGGAATTATAGGATGTTGTCTTTATGGGCCGTTTTGGATAGGGAACTTCTGTGCTTGTATCAAGGAGACTCCTTAACTTGTGTCCCGTCATCTCGTCTACAGCCTGAAAATGGCTAATTCATTTATACGACGGCCTTCCACAGAATGGTGGAAGGAGATCGGGCAGAGACCGGGGAAAACCCACGACCCTCCGCAGGTTGCTGATAGACCTTCAGACCTACGCCCTTAGAGGAAGCCAGCATGAGTGGTGTTTCTTAAGTACAACCCAACAAAGCTTCCTCTGTCACACAGACGAAATGAAAGCAAGACTGTTGGGTTGTTTTGTTAACAGAAGTAGTAACTTCCCTGACTCCCGCAAATAAATTTCATTTGACACATACAGCAAAGTGCAAGCTACAGAACCCCAGAATTAAAATTGAACAAGTAAAGTGGGCTTATGCCCTTTAGTATACAGTATTTAGTATTCTAAATATTAAACATGCGGGACCATCCGATGTTTGATTTATTTAGAGTGCTGAGTTATTCAATAGCTGATTTCTTCAATGCCGCGATATTCAATGGCTGATTTATTCAGAGCACCGAGTTATTCAATGGCATCCTACAGCCTAGTTATATCCTTGACGTGCAAACAAAAGCCTGTGCTGATTTTATCCACAGCGCCGAGCTATTCAATGGCTGGTATATCTCGAGTGCATGAGAAAATTTCTCTCGTCAAAAACCGTGGTTTCTTTCCGGATATTGTCTGGTTTTTCTTATCTCTTCATCAATGTGTCTTTTCTCTTTCGGATATACACTGGTGACATGACTTCCTGCGGAAATTGCACTTGTGTATGTACATCGATATTCAGTGTACTGTTAGCAGGCACATCGTTAACGCTGTGAAATGGTTTCACATGAAACCGAAGCATAAATATGGGAGGTATACTACAGTAACGTTTATATTATCAGTTCTTGAGGAAAATTTACAGCTAAAATGAACTGGCTTGGATTCATATTTTTAATTAAAAATTTACAAAATCCATGAACTGCTTGTAGCTTATATGAAAGTGAAAGAGGAGCCCTTCGTGGCTCAGTCGGTTAGCGCGTTATCGCGGCGCAATGATCCGAAGCCTCCCACCAGTGCTGTCGCTGTGAGTTCAAGACCAGATTACGATGGCTTTCTCTCCGGCCGTACGTGGGAAGGCCTGCCAGCAACCTGCGGATGGTCCTGGTTTCCCCCCGGGCTCTGTCCGGTTTCTTCCCACCATAATGCTGGCCGCCGTCGTGTAAGTGAAATATTCTTGAATACAGCGTAAAACACCAATCAAATAAATAAATAAATTGAAAGACAGCTCTTGCCTGTGGTGCGGTTCATTAAAAAGATAAAATTCTCTCTTGAATGTAAAAAAACCTGTTTGAAATTGTATGATTTCGTCGCTGAATTATCTTGGTTTGAAGTGTGGAGTGTTGTGCTGCCGTCTGTGGATCAGAAGCGTCTGAGGGATTGACCAATCAGAGAGCTAGGAGATATCATCTGTTTACAGGCTGTGACGTAAATCTCCTGAGTTGTCTGTCAATGTAACATGTAATAGCATAGAGACAAGGCACTGTTTTAATGTTATATGTTTAAATCATAGCAAGTACATGGGTGAAGAACACTGCGAAGTATTTCCAGACCGCTTTGTGGTGGGGAAGAGTAAGTTTCTTGATCACTTCATGTTATAAATTGACATACACACTGAAGTTACAAAACAACCCTAGCAGCTTACTACAGTCTCAGGTGACAAGAGTGCTGCGCACTTGGAACAATTACGTCACAGCCCAGAAAAAATGGCAGCGTTTCATTCTAGCCCACAGAGCATGGTCAAATGTTAGTTTCCACTGTCGTAGTAGCTGTTAGAAAGAAAACCCTAATCGAAATAAACATAATACTGTGCAACCTTTTTGGCAAACTTAACTTAAATCATGCGCTGTCTTTCTCTTTAAAAATTATTTACAAATTTACATTCATTGACTAGTTTTGTCAGGGGTTGCCATTAAAATGTTAATTTGAATAGTGTGCATGGATATTTGTAACATGTGGTGTACACGGTATACTTCATATCGAGACAACGTTTTCCTGCAAGATATTAAAGCGGTTGCCATGTGCGGCGTTACGAGCCTGCAATAGAGACGATTCAAACCAGTTGATGATGAACGATAATGTTAGCAACAGCGCCAAAATATCACTGATGCATATTTAAGAATATTTTTCATTAGTCTAGAGACCGCATATATGACATTAAATTTGTTCAACGTCAAACACATCGTGAGATCCGAAGCTCTAAACTTTCGTTTGCCATACGTGCAATCTCATAGTGAACGGGCCTCCGTAAGTCTAGAGGAACCCCGTCAAACTCGCGACCGTTGGTCTTCTTTCTTACCATTATTTGTCATTGACCACGTTCAGAGATTGGCTAAAGATTTAGCCCCTTGCGCAGTCTTACGTTTGTCAAAGGCAACTTGTTTCATACCGCTAAGAATCCTGCATGTGGCCGTGGTTTGCCCAGGGCTCTGTTCGGTGTCCTCCAACCATAATGCTGGCCGCCATCGTGTAAGTGAAACATTCCTGAGTCCGGCGTAAAACAGCAATCAGTATAACAGTAAGTATGTACATCCTTGTTCGTCAATAAATTGTCAAAGTCGAGTGATTTTCGTGGGCACTTCAGTTTACTCCAACCATAAATCTTGCCTCCGTCATATACATGCCAACGTCAATCAATCACTCAGTCAGTCAATCAAGCTTTTTAGCTCAGAGGGTTTCTCAGTCATGCACCTGGCAATGGACATTGGTTTCTTTCGACTGGCCATAGACAGTATAAAATATTCCCATTTATGACATTAAAGTTGCTATTAGATAAAGATGCCCCGCTTGCCGCTAAATCACTGAGAGGTTAGAGAAAGGACACGGCCTGGTGTCAGTTTAATGTGACTGAATGAGGTGTCAGGTCTGGTGTCTTCGGCATATACTTTGGCGGCGTGGACTTGCCCTGCCACTAAAGCACGCAGTATGTATATATTCTAAGAACTCCTCGCCGTCATATGACTGAAACATTGTTTAATATAGGATGTACACATCTACTTGTTCATGCAATCAGATTAGGAGAAGGGGGAAGACAGGGTGAAAGGAGGCAGGAAGGAAATTCGATCCTATGAAAACAGGTGAGGAATAGCGGCCGATTATTATTATAATAGTTCTTAATTTCACACAGTAATCTCATAAATCACGTGATTCCACATATGACGCAATGTCGTGCACTATTTCAATGTGCATTTAGTACAATTTCAGTTCAAAGACTAACACTATTTTCACGGGTCCCAGATCAGCCCTTTGACAGTCGGTTAGTCAGAAATTAAAACAGATTGCCAGAAATTAAATAAAATGCACTATTTTAATTATGTAAATATGTATTTTAAAAAAGACAATTGTAGAGCACTTCGTCATCATCCATCAAGCCGATGGCTCTTGCGAAGGAGGCTTCGCAGGGGGGTCATCGTCGTCCGGGTCGCGCGTGCCATGCTTGATAGTTCGGGTGAAATCGTTATAGTCGAAGTTTCCCGAAGTGATGGGAGCGCAATGGAACAGTGCGTCCACCATATCCTGGCTCCAGCGATCTCCCATTGTAGTCAGGCATTCGCGGAGGTACTCCTCTGGAATGACACCTACAAAAACAAACAATATGCAACTGTCCATATGTAGCTTTCATGAATTATGTAATATTGAATGAAAACAAATATGTGCAGTATGCGTTGTTTATATTTAGGTCTATACATGTTCAGGCCCGCGATAAAACAACTTGGCACTAAACCTACTTCAGTTCAATCTCACTGTTATAGACCAAGAAAAGCTTGCATTCTAATTACGTCATGTAATGTAGGGTGACATTAAAAGAAACGATTTAATTCTTTACGGCTGCAAGTCTTCAGTGTTTACATTAATGATTTAAGATTACTAATGACGTTACAAAGTTTGTGCATTAATGTGGGACTTGCAATCATTTACATACTAACCCAGGTAACCTTTTGAGCAGGTTATTCTTCTCCGCGACATAAAAGCCAAACTGGCCATATGATCATTATCTACGTTCATTAGCAGTTAATAATGGGAATCTTTTGCTGTCTCTAATAAAATTCGGGTCCAACCTGTGCAGTCTATTCCTGTTCATTCCTGCCTTTGTCGTGACGACTTAAGGGCAAACTGAGAGCATGGATTCGATTTCCCAATGCACAGGACTGAACAGGTGCCCCATAAGTATACCAGTTTTCCTTTGAAACTTCAAACACTTCTCTCAACCGTTCATTCAAAATGGGGAAATTTTCCCGCCAAAAGTAATTCGGGTGCAAGCTGTGTAGTGTGCTGTTCATCCCTGCATTTACGGTGACGTTTTGTGGGCAAACTTGTAACGTATTACTCATGCAGTGCGAAAGAACAATAGTCAAGTCAGCTTAGGAACGTATCGCCATAACAGGGGAAAATGTATCCCTTTCAGTTGTTCATTAATTTATTTATTTATACAGTTCGCTTTCGCTTTCCCGTCACCTTTTTCATCCTTAATTAAAAAAATAACAACCAATGCAAGAAATTATTTCTTCCTGGCAAGAAACATTAGGACCCCAAACCCCTTTGGTATCGACCTGTATTTCTTTCGTCGAAGCAGGCGAAGGCGTTTTTGATCACATCCTCTGGGTCAGTGCCTTGCAGTTTCTCACCGAACATCGTCAGGAACATGGTAAAGTTTAGCGGTCCCGGCGCTTCCTTGATCATGCCCTCTACCTGTTCATCTGGGGGATCCTTGCCAAGGGAGGTAAGCATCTCTATCAAGTCTTCCTTGTCTATGAAGCCGTCTCGGTTTTGGTCAATGACGTTGAAAGCTTCCTGTGGCAAGGAGAAATGGTGACATACGTCTCTGAGCCATCTCTAATTACCGTTCTGCTCATATTCGTAACAGTCCGAAATAACCCAATATCAATGTTGGAAAAAAGACTTCCTAACATTTTGGTCAACAGTATACACGAGCGGATAAACGTGATGCTGCCCAACTAAAACAGTAATAAATTATATGCCAACAATGTTGTTATGTTAAACTTTCGTACATAACTTCATTTTTCAGGGACGTCCGAGGTATATGCATGTGTTTGTGATTGGAAGAGGTGTTCGAAATGTCAGTAAGTGCGCAAATCAATTCTCCACAACGTTTCCCGCAAGTCAGTAACATAGCTGAGATAAATGAAGACAATATCGATTAACAAAAGTGATAAGGTCTTTTTATTACCTGTCGGCGGAGGAAACCTGGTGTCTCGCAAATGATTTATTAGGGAAAATAAATCTCATTTGGCTAGAGGTGAATATTTCTATTAATAGAGAAAAACATCATTTCACGAGGCCATCTTGTTCTCCTGTACCTAAAGCGACCTTTTTCCTGTTAACAAACTAGGTTTTCTCTTGCTCGGCAGCAGTCCCAATCAAAAAGTTCGTTTTTAGAATTCCTGGCACACAGGTACAAATTAAAAGACATCTATGCGCAGGGGTTGAAGATCTTAAAACTTTCTGCAACCAGAAAATTTGTGGAAAAACTCAGTTACGTGTAGATGCCACAAAAACAGCAAAACCTTGGAATGTCGCCAACTTGTAATAGAAAGTATAGCCGCACTGATCGCGATTGGTATGTTACTACACTTGGATACCATCTACATCTGGTAATTCCTGATTCGGAAGTAATGTAGTTTCAGCTCCTTCAGTACCAATCTGCGAAATTTTTTTTTCTTTTTTTTTCTTTTTTTTCTTTTTCTCTGGCGTGTTTCCACATTTGTCATGTTATGGGGAAGACTGTGAAGTTAACTGGCCGGTGTGCTTTGATGTGTATTCGTTGAAACTCGAGCGGATGTACAGACACTTTCCAGTTTTAGAGTCTCGAGAGAGAGAGAGAGATCTCGAGAAATGAAAAACTCATCTCTTACCTCATGGATTTTTATCCGTAATGTCTTAAAGGTCAGTCAGCAATAGGCTGAGAGGTTCTCCGACTTACTGATACAAAAACTACTCAACAGGTTAATAATGAACGTTAACGTTGTAAGCCAATGCAAATTTTCCATGGTAATGCGGGGCAAAAAAACGAGGATCGAGTGTTGCAAACTAGCGAAGCAGGGGAGATAACTCACCTTGAACTCCTGTACCTGGTCCTGACTGAACATGGCGAAGATGTTGGAGGTGTAACGCTGCGTGCGCGTGCGATGGCGCTTCTTGCTCTTGTGACTCGACATCGTGGTGGTGATTCCCGAGATCTCGCAGACGGAATTAAGTGTCACCCACAGCCTGAAATGCGAATATTTCACTATTTTCGTCAATTTCTTGGTATATTTTTAGTTTTACGACTTTAAAAGTTTATCTTCCAAGTAATACCCTAAAAACGACCGTGTACCACAGGTATAGGCCTAATTCCGTGTGCTAGAAATACAAAACCAGTTCATATGTCTTTTGCTTTTTTTTCTCAGATACCCAATTTGTATGCTTGAAGAACACAAATGTTGTAGATGGTTAAAGTTTGTACACACAGCCGTTTTTAGAGAGCATTCATTATGTTTATATATCGTTGGAGAAAGCAGATGTCAAGAATACATAGCACTGTAACCGGATGGAATAAAAATGGGAAAATGCGTAGGATTATCATATAAACATTGGAAACGAGTGGATTAAAGCCCCACTAGATATTATTCTACCCCTAAAGTCTCACAAAAATGATTTTAGGCCTACCCATCGTATACATATCCCTATTCGCAAGTTAAGTAACAACAGGATTTGGATGAAATGTTTACAAGATAATTGGTAAACTCATGGCCAGTTCTACCTCGTTATTTGCGACAATAATATACCTTTACTATCTAAAAATGCTGTTCTGGTTTAAACATGTTTTCGCCACGATATGGCTGAAATATTGCCACAATTATACATTCTTTCAATTATTCATTTATTCATTTATTTATTTATTTATTTATTTATTTATTTATTTATTTGACCGGTCTTTTACGACGTACTCATGATTATTTCACTTATACGACGGTAGTAGTGTTAGGAAATCGGGCCCGGTGAAACCCACGCCCTTCGGCAAGTTGCTGGCAGGCCATTCGCAGTTTGCTACAGACGTAGACATACACAGGCTAATACAAAGTTAGACCTGGTGGAGGAGACAACGTAACTCTTCCCCGCAGAAGACTTCACAGACCGATAATGACATACTATACATATTCCCTACACCCTGATGTGGAAATGTTACATTTCAAAGTGTTAGGTATGCGTACACTGGCGAAGTCTGCAGTGAACTTACATTCACTTGGTCTCTCACTTTACTTCTAATATATGAAAACGGCTCTTTAACGCATAAACTGTAACAGCCATTATGCTGTTGTCAGGTGTCTAAGACCTAAACATGGAGTTCCGCATGATAATATACGCTCTCTGTTTGCCCGTGTTCGGTATTACGCTATATCTGGCATAGCTGACCAACCAGTATAGACTTCGTAATCCGAGAAGATGTTGGACATGTGAGTGAGTTAAATTAGATAATGCGCGCTTTCCAGGCCCAAATAGGGATGCTGCACGCCACATTGTAATACATCAAAGGAAGTACTTCACATGCATGTGACTTTTACCCTTTACAGAGAGAGAAATAACGGAAAGCAAAATCAATATCTTCTAGAATTTTTCTACATGTTGCAAACACACTAAACACCTTACCTCTTTCTGCTATAATGATTAATTTTTTTACATACATTTGAGCCCTAGCAACGTTACATCGAGGGGATCTTAAAAGAAATTGTGTCTCATTTCCATCTACATCACAGACATTAGGCCTACACCATGCACGAGGATGGTGAAGCTGGACATCGGGAAGTTGATGGTATGCAGATGGTGTTTTGTAGACCATACTCCTTTGCGACATTAGCATCTCCTCCAGACAACGTGCTATTATGTTGCGTAAAACCACGCCCGTGTATTCATTCATTCATTCACAGAATTATTGTCTGCACTTTGATTGATTGATTGAGTGAGTGAGTGAGTGAGTGAGTGATTGCATGAGTGATTACTTAGTTGATGTTTTACACAGAAGTATATAAAGACCATTCCAACTATAGGACTAGTTAGGCAGCCGTTAGTTTTATGGGCGGAGGAAACCTTTGCAAAGATCGAGATGGACACCACAAACCCCTGACATAAGCCGCACCAGAAGTAACTATACATTAATACCGTAAATTATCTACCGTTTTGCCCAAAGAATTTTTATCTTTATAGGCAAATAAATGTCACAAAATGTTTTTGTCTTTGGTGATGAAAATTCAACTTTTTCAACGTCATATCACCCTACCTTAATTCCTAACAAAGCCCAAAACTCCTTAATAAGATCAATACAACTTTCAAAAGCGGACAAAATGTGTAACTTACATGTAGTCATGGACGCAATTTTAGGACATTTATAGCATAAATGCACTTGAAGACGCTATACATGTATGCTGTACCTAATTTTCAGATATCATCGAACAGTCCTCATGAGAACAAATGTTCCTGCGTGACGCCATTCGTGTTTCATCGTCGACGCGCGTTCACATAAACGAACCGTGCAATATGCATGCCATGTTTATATCTCAAAACGATTCAAACCCACCTAATCCCCTATCACAAATTAAAATCACTGCATCTTGTGTTTATTAGGTATTTCTAGTTACAAGCGATCTCAAAATAGTTTTTCTGTAAGTGGATACAAAATGAAGTAGATATCACTCCGCGACGCAGCAGAGGTAATACTGTATCTAGCTTTCCCGCCCTATCCCTGCGAGGCGAACGGGTGGTCCTGCAAGCTGCATCCACACTAAGCACAGTGTACTCGCGTGGCGCCATGGAAACCCGACACGATAACGTGATTGGGGCAACCAGTTAAACCTCGACCCTCGCAGACTTGATGTAGAATAAAGTTTTGTCTGTGATCAAACTTGGTAATGTGGACATTCTTGTATTTGGACGAGCAGGCCTAACAGTGGGCCATCATGAGTATACCACGAACAAAGTCTGTTCACCAATGCCGGTTATCGTCATAAGAAGTACTGTATATCTACCGTTTTTATAACAAGGAAAAGGGTTGAAGATGCATGTATGTTCATATATATATAAATATAGTGACTCGACGTTGATTTATTAAGTAACCAAGTTCCCCGTAAATTCATATTTATACTGAATGAGTTCTGCTGACTTGTTTACCTCCTACCACAAGTTGTACAATAAAAAAGTGTTGAAAAAATAACCATGCAGGACCTGTTGCAAACAAAAATCCTACATATTGGCAAAGTTGTTTGCCATTGCACTACCAGTAAAACATTTAGAAGATGTCCGTTGCCATGGCAGTCAAGATCAACTTACTGTAAGACTTCTTTATTACACAGGGACCACGTAGAAGTCCCACACACGCTTTCCACTTTGTGGCCTCATATATTCTCAGTTTATGTATGGGTCTCTACTATACCATGAAGTGAATACATTTACAAACAGCACACTGATGTAGTTCACACGGTACTATTATGGTCATACCTATAGCGAGTCTATATTCCAGTCAGCCCTGGTGGTTTTCTTGGAAACCGAAAATATATAAAGTCAAGATGGCTGTAAAACAAAGTGGCCGTTGCCAGTATTTCTGACCATGGTGGATGAATGAATGACTGGTTATGGTGTAAGGCCTCATTGGCAGTATCTCATCCAACTCGTCGGGAAGGAAGGATGGATGGATGGATATGTCGTACGTCTGCACGTTTGGCTGGTACATGTACAAACACAAATTTAGTCAAGGCTGACAAAATTAATGGTCCTTCTTAAGTCGGCTTTTTTTCAGACCGAAGGCGGCGTCTGTACGTTATATTCTAAGATCGAAACAGACTCCAAACAATGGCAGAGCTATAGATATGTCCCCACCCACCCCACCTCCCTCAGTACTCAATGATCCAAACCAAATCGCGTCAAGCAGCAACTCTGAAAAACAAAGGACACTACAGCTCGGAACTTACCCTAACTATACGTGCGATTTGCAAACTGCTCTTTGAAATCTTTCGGTAGACGTACCAGTTCTTAAAATCTCGTCCAAAACGATAACGCCGATGTCGACGTCAGCACCAACAAGCGAACTCCTTGTTGTGGAGTCAGTTTTATATAAATAGCATGCGGCTGATGTTTTCAGTGCTGCTCTCTGCGCCGTGAACGGTGATGAGTCAAGGCGAGGCATCTTCCGCATCCTCCCATCCCTTACACACATCTGGCTGTACTCGGAAACGTTCGGCAACCCACGGATAAACTGGGAACAGCTGTAGGAGTATTTCTCTGCCACAGCCGCATCACACTTCATTAAGCTTTACAGCTTGGTGTAGTTCCCGCGTACTAACAACTCATGTTCCGATTCAGGCAAAATACATATATTTTGGAATATGAGCCGATGGAGAATCATAGATCATGTAGCCTTATATACATGTACGCTGAAAGCACGAGACAGTGTATACAATATTCATACACACAGAACGTCGAAGTCAACACTGGTTTGATTCGTGGGCTACATTACCAGAACGGAACATACTGTCTGCAGATATGATACAACTTAAATATTTATATACTCATTTGTTAATGGGGGACCGGCGGCGACCCAGTGCTTGTCTTTCAATTATTTAGCCCTTAACAACATCTACCGTTATAAATCCGTTATCTGAGGGATGACGTCTTGTGTTTTCGTCTACCTAACGGAATATAAATCGCTCCTGATTACGGAATAATTCGTAGCTAAGGCTTTCCACGCCCAGGCCACACAAAATTTAAGTTCAGTCTCATTCACATTAAACAAGACGCGTAAGACCCGCTAAACAATGAATGAAACCTCTCTGTTTAAGTAAAAAACACTTCATGACTCAGGTACTTTTCAGTAAAAAGGTTACAAAAGCCTCTTCTGAATGCAAAACCTGTTGCTGAATTACCATCGTTTGAAGTATGGAGTATTTTGCTACCGACTCGGGATTTGGAGGCGCTTTTGCTGATAATCTTATGAGAAAGGAGATATCAGCTATTTATAAACTGTAGCGTAAATCTTCCGAGTTGACTGTCACTATGGGAAAAGACACTGTTTTAATGCTATATATTTTAATTAGAACAAATACATCTAAACAACACTGCAACACTTTCCACACCATTGTGTTGTGGTGGGAGTAAGTTTCATGTTATAAATTCACATATATACTTAAGTTTCAACAAAAACCTTAGCAGCTTTCTACAGTCTCAGGTGACAAAAGTGTTCCGAGCTTTGAACAATTATGTCACATACCACAAAGAATGGCTGCGTTTCGTGCTAGCCAACGGAATATGGTTAAATGTCGAGCTCCACTGCCGTAGCAGCTGTTAAAGAAAATATGTTACCGAAATAAGCACAATACTGTGCAACTTTTCTGACAAACTTTCTTTCATTTTAAAACTAGGAATGGTCTCCCTGTGAGACATTATTTTCTGATATTTTATGATGTCCAGCTAAACTCTAGACAGGGCATCTGACAGAGAAAAAACAGGAGTCTCACATGATGTCCCAAAAGAAAATATATGCAAAGCTCCACTGAAGACAGCAGAAACACTGTCCAATCGAAGACACCAGACATGATACCACATTAATTGAAGACACTAGACAAGATGCCCAGCTGAAGACACCAGACATCATTCCCCATTGAAAACACCAGACATGCTGCCCCATTAAAGGCACCGGACATGATTCCCCATTGAAGACAAGAGACAATATGTCCCACTGAGGACAACAAACAATATGTCCCACTGAGGACAACAGACATGATGCCTCACTGAGAACAACAGACATGATGAAACAGTGAGAACCCCAGACAAGAAACGCTACTGAGAACTCCAGGGAAGATGCCCCACTGAGGACTCCTAACATGCCTTCAGTGAAAACTGACATCATGATGATGCCCTCATTAGACACCAAACATGATCCCCCTTTGAAGACACCACATTATGTCACACTGATAACACCAAACCTGACTTTATGAATTTATTTAGTTGGTGTTTTAATTTATGTCCGAGTCAACAATCACTTTTACAATGGAAGCGAGTATTAAGGTGGGAGGAAGGCTAGTAGAACGCACAGGAAACCCACAAAGATATGCAAGTTCCTGAGTGATATTCCCAAGTATCACCGAGGAGAAAACCAGCATGAGCTGGGCTTGAATCCACAGGGGCTGCATTGGTGAGACTCCTGAATTACAGTGCTGATATCCACTCGGCCAGGAGACACTCAATACCCATGACAGGCATCTTATTTTCAAAACCTTTTCCTCTGTTGACATTTAGTGTAGACAAAGATAAAATTGCAAACTGAAATAATTCTAAACTAGATATAAGAATACTTTTGCAATGTGTCTCGAATTTCACAGCCACCAGTCGCTGGTTCAAAACCAGGAGTGGTTCGCATCTATTTTGCACGTCTACAATCTTTGCACTACTGTATCCAGAAAATGTAATCCAAAAAACTATAACACCGATACACAGAATCTTCTGTTATCAGTTCACTTTGTATGTTGTGGCTCAACATGATTCTATCACGAAAAAACATGATCAGTATTTGATCGAGTATTTTTCATAGATGGGCAATTTAACACAAAAAAAACATAAAACATTTGTGAATGCATCATATTTATTCTTCACAACTCTTTAATTTGGAAGATGTGAAAATATTTTGAAAACTAGAGCCAAAAGTCTGTGAAATGGGTCTGTTGCTCTTCTTCTTCTAATTTTGTTCTTCTTGTAACGAGTGACCAGGTGTCTTCCAGTATAATTCGTTAGTCTTCTCCATGCAGATAGTGATAGTCTGTTATTCTGTCTGTAATTGGGGACCCAGCAGCAGTAATTTGCACCATTTTTTGTCGATCTTTTCTTCCCCAGCTCATGGCATTAGCTTAAAGAGAATGCATTGCACTAGAATATCATATTGTGATATACTGCAAGACTGAAGACATTTTCTGTATAACAATTTTGCAACTAAGTTCTTACCATTTCTATTTGTTCAGTTTGTGTGAGCACCAACTAAGTCCAAAATATCATCATTATTTGTACCACTGCTGTATGTAGCAACAGGTCAAGGCAACACATCATAATACAATACATATTTGTTATAAATTTGTCAAGCTTGTATTGGGCAAAGTTTTCGCCCCGATGCTAGCTGGAGACGATGCTAGCTTTGAGACATTGACCTTCGATTATACCACCATTGCTTGTAGCTGTTTCGGGGCATCAGCTAAATGCATTTTGTCAACTGAAAACTGGCACCACTTGATTGTGGTTTGAGGAATGTTAGCTGACTTGAGACCTTGCACAGAATCACTCAAGTGCTAACACCAATGTTATGGAAATTTATTGTTATGCACAAAACCTGATGCATAGAAAACAACTGATCAACAAATGCAGTACAGTCACATGAAATGCACTTGTACAGGAATTACTCCAAAATGAAGTGAAATCAAATCATTAATAAACTTTACAGATTGATCAATCAATATCAGAGCTAACAGTTATTTCGTATGTTAAAATTGATAATTTGAATCGGACACTTGATTTGTGAGGATGGGGAGTGTGCATTTTCAGGAAGCATATACGTGTACACTTAACTGAAAATCCAGCAACCTGCGGTTGTGGGCTCTCTCCATTTCCTCTCGCCATAATGCTGGCTGTCGTATAAGTGAAATATTCTTGAATATGGCGTGAAACACCAAAGAAATAACTAACTAACTGAACCGAACATCACATATTTCTCTACCACTCACCATTTAAAACCATACGAAGCTGGGCAACACATTTCTTTCAATACAGAATTAAGATTGTTCTGCAAAGCTGCAAATGTTTCAAGATATTGGGTTAACAATATGCTCATTCAAATTCTATAATACCAAACAAATGCCTGCAGGCGCTCATATGCACAGAAACACTGTTAAAGTTACCCTAAACATAAGGCAAAGGGATAGAAAGGCAAAAATTGCATATGAGCTCTGCTAGGAAACAATGAAAGCATAACCTATGTGCTTTTTCGTATCATACATAAAATAAAGCTAAATATGTTCTTATCCTATTATCCCATTAATTCAGCTTATAAAGCTTATTTTTAACGTGATTGCTAGGAAACGAAAGTTAATAGATATCACGGTGTTCATTTGTCCCCAGCGATTTTCGGTGGCTGTGGGTGGCTACTAGAGCTGATTAGAAAATAAAAATATGGCGTTGTTGTTGTTCACTCTTGTGAAAGAGAACTCCTGTACTTTTTGAGTTTGTCACTGTAGAAGCCTAATTTTCACACACTTTTGCCTCTGTGTTATGTCAGGTGTTTATCATTTAGATGACAATACTTTATTTCGTGCAACAAATGTGATTATTTAATCTTCCTGACAGACAAAACTTGTAGTTTTCCAACCATGGGTGACATTTCCTGTCTGACTTATACATTTCCTGGAAATTTATTGCACAGGTTGTAAATGTTACAGGCAAGGTACCTGTCCGTTATATATTCCTGGTCAGTCGGCTTAAGGGTCAAGGTCAAATGGGTGACACGAGCGCGAAGCTCATCGAAAGTAGTTCGATTGACTTAAAGTTCAGTGATCTGCGGCGATTTTTTGGAGGATTGCAATGAATGTGAGAATTTTAATACAACACCCTGAGTCCATCTAGATGAATTAGCACCTCCTCCTTTCCGGTTTTTACTCTAGTCCAGTCCGTTATTCCTGGGCAGTAACTCATGGAGTCAGATCAAATGGCATACCCACCGTTAGATAATTAACTTCCACATTATTCTTTATTTCCACCATTTTAAAGACCACTCAAGCGCTCGATCGCCTAAATAAAATTAGGAACTGTTAAATACATCCATGTAGGCTATCTTTCATGTTGTATATCTTTTCGCTACGTACGCTACCACAGGCAGGCAAGTTACTGACAGGTATGTGACATTTACCCTTACCACCCTCAAAATAGCACAAGCGCATTCTATGACCTGTCGGGACATAAAACTAAAAACTATGTACTCCAGACATAATTCAAAGTTTTATTCAATGCATAATCATTGCATATAAATCCCAACAAAACCATAAAGAAAACATCACGAAAGGAAGCCAATATTTGACCATAACACACTGTCTACTTCGTTAAGCGCACTAAGTACTTCGGTGAAACGGGAATTTCTCCACATTTTTTCATGCCTCTATGATGGGCGTCTGGCAATTCTCACCAATAAATTTACAAATTCTGTATAAGAGAGAACATAATTACAACTGAGACAAATTCAATCAATGCGTTCCTACAAATATAAAATATAACTGGGCAGAAATCCAGTAACCATTCTCAACACAAAGCAACACTGAAGGCAAACAGGTACCTATTCTTGGCACACAGACAATCCAATTTTCAAATGTGATTTACACAATGTCTCATTTTAATTTAATTACTTCTGAAACTTTCTACATGTATGGGCAAGGCCTGGGTTCAGATGGTCACAAGCATATATCTACATTCCGTCAGATTTCCAGGTCCAGATTTTGACATTTTGATTTTCCAAGTCAGAATTTGACCTTAAATTGTTGTAATACACAATGAACACAATGGGATTTTACATCCACATTAAATTTGCATGTAACACCAATATTACATCTGAAAAGATAGAACAGCTTCAATTAAGCATTTTTCAAAACTATCCATGTAAAACTTTATATGGTGTTAGAAATCAAGGACAAATTCATGTACACGTGATTATCACAACTTAAGCAATGCAAACGAGGCCACATCCTTTTGGAAAAGCAGTCATTGAGTGAGCGGTCTATCATTGTTTGACACAGAACTCTCCTATGCAAGTAAACAGAAAATAGTCAAATTTAACCACTGGGCAGAAGATGGAAAATGGGGTAGTGTGACTGGATTGAAAAAGTACATCAATTGTACTATGGTGTTTCCATATTAAGCATATTATTGTATATACAATATATATTGTACAATATATTTCTCAGTGCTTTGTGTCATTTCTAAAGGGTTCTATGAAAACTTGACAGAGAGCGATCAAATTGTTAATCTTTTCATGTAACAAAGATGACCTCTTCACAAAAGACAATTTAACATCTACACATGTGCAAATAACAATACTATAAAAACAAAATTTACCACTCTGGCATCATGTCAATCTCTGTTCCATTTTGTCTCTGAAGCATTCCCTATAAAGTCATCAAAAGTAAAAATTTAACAACAATCTACTGAGCACCAAAATTTGTGTTGAAGGCTTCGGATAACAATTCAAAATATTTCCAAATTTTAAGTCAATGACATATTTTTCGCAGCAAGTCAGGTGCTAGGTTAATACATTCCAATGTTCTCAGTGCCGGTTTGCAAGTAGCAGGTATACATTTATGTGCTAGGTTTATCTACAGTTATATTATAACTGTGTATTATATGTGTTACAGGAGTGCCACAGGGTCACATTTGACAGTGTACAGGTACATTTTGGCATTGCTGAAAAATCTGTCCAGTCTGCAAGCAGTATGTTAATGTTCCTTGTTGTACATGTACTTAATGTAAAACATTTTTAACTGACTACCCAGTAACGTATTGTTAAGGTCTGATGAGGAATATCACTTCTTAAATGATGCCTAATTTTTTTAATATGCAAGAAAGGGGAGATATCTGTGAAGCAAGTGAAATTCGACAGGTGACTCAACAGAAGACAGCATCTGTTTAATAACAGATTGTATCTTTTTAAAACGGCATCTAGTTAGCATATAAGAGCGCCTAAAACAAAGACACCTCTATTCAATGAAAGATCTATTCAAATGAACATCTAGCCCATCCATGAAAATATGTTCGATGGGTGTAACACAACCAACACTCCCAAAATACCCCTAAACTCAAAAGCTTTTATTGGTATTTTGGTCAAACTTCTCTTCCTTATTTTTCTCTCCATGTTATAATCTTTAAAATTAAAATCTTTTTCAGGAGTCAAAATTAAAAAAAGAATTCCTCCACAACCAATCCTATTTTCTCTCACTGGGTTGGGTTACATCCAACGATCATTTTTTTAAGGATGGCCCCAAAAGGTTAGCTTTTGAACAGAGTATTTATTCAACAATGAACAGGTGAGGTGTTTAATTTTTCAGGGCATCTATTAAACAACTTATTGATATTTATTCTTAATAATGGAACCCCTATCTCCTCCTCCTGAATACATTCACTGGCAGAGTAGTCAAAATAATACACCGTACGGAAAATATTCTCTGTGGCATACTCTGGCATGCATTATTAAAAAATAATTAAAATAAAAATTCATAAATACAGATATGTAGTTCCAGACCCCTTGCCAGGGATTGAAAGGCAGGGGATGATGGAAAGGCATTTTGGACACCACAGACCTATCACCCGAGGCATTTGGCCAATCAAAAACTTGACAACTGCTAAGTTAAGAACAATTTTAAAAGAAATGTCTTTTCCAGTCTGCATAACCCAAATTACACACCAAAATCACTAAGTTTTAGTTCTGAGATGAATCTGGAGTACAAAAAAGCACCTGGGCCCGGTTTCACGAAAGTTCTTAGGTTTTTCACTTTTTCTTTCTGCAGTGTTTGACAAGTTTTTTCCTGTAACGCTCCAACGTTGGACTTGAAAAAATACCAACTTTAAACAGGCAATTTACTGAACTTACAGAAGTTTCGTGAAACCGGGCCCTGGTTTCTTGGGAAGGAAAACATTAATCAACACAACTATTAAAGGGGGTTCTGACATCACATGGAATGCTAAGAACTTGTCCTTCAAATAGTATTACAGTGCAAAGATCTTTTTATACAGATTTTCTTCGTTCTTGACGCCTTGGAACATTTGGCATAAGGTCCATAGAGATGTAGCTTTCACACCTGTTTGGGAAAACCTGACCTTCTTCAGCTCCTCCCGTGACATTTGTCCCCGTCTTAATTACCTGGCTGGTGAGTCTGTCTATGTCACTGGTTTGAGTCGAGGCATTTCTGGCATCGATGTCGTCGACATCCGAATCAGAGCCGTCCAGTTTGCAGTCGTCGAGGTTGGCGTAATCGTGAAGCGCTTGGTTTAGCCATTCGCGGTTACTTTGGCCAGGGTTCGCTTGTGTGGATGTGGAGGCGCTATTCGCAGCTTTGCTCTTGACGTGTTTTCTCTGGTGATTCACCAGCGCACGCTTTGTCTTCAACACACGGAAGCACGTGGGGCATTTGTGCACGCCTGGTGGAGGGTCCTTGTCCGTGTGTTTGCTTCGATGAGTCTCCATGCTGTCTTTTCGCCGGAACAGTTTGAAGCAGAAGTCACACTCGTACGGCCATTCGTCGGTGTGGATCAGAATGTGGTTGCGCAGGGACGGTTTCTGGCGAAACGTCTTGTGGCAAAATCGACATTCGAATGGTCGGAAGTCCGAGTGCGTCTTCAGGTGCTGCACTAAAGCCGTCTTGCGCGGGAATTTCTTGTCGCAAGTCTCGCACTGGAAGGGTAAATCTCCCGTGTGGAGACGCTCATGGCTGATCAGGTCTTTGCGCGCAATGAACGAGCGGCTGCAAAATTTACATATGTGAGGCCTATCGCCGGTGTGGATTTTCCGATGAGTCGACAGGCCGGCGTAGTCCACAAAGCGCTTGAGACAGAACTCGCACTCGTAGTTCCTCTCTCCTGTGTGCCAGCGTTTGTGCTTGGTCAGAGCACGCGCAGTCGTGAATCCCTTCTTGCATAGCGTACACTGGAATGGTCTCTCGCCGGTGTGCGTCCGCATGTGTATCACCAGCCGGAACTTCTCCTGATATTTCTTGTCGCACACATTACACTGGTACGCCATGTTTCCCGTGTGCAGGCCTTCGTGGCGCTTCAGATGGTCGATCTGTGCGTAGCTATTGCCGCAGAACTCGCACTTGTACGGTTTCTCGCCCGTGTGGATACGGATATGCCTTGTCAGGTTGCTGGAGCTGGGAAACATCTTCCCACACGTCTCGCAGCGGAACGTCTTCTCCGAGGTGTACCGCTTCTTTTTCTTCGGGCCTGTAACGGTTCCAGTATTGCCTTGCATTTGAGCAGGATTGGTCACAGAATCTGTCTTGGCCACGCCCTCAGTTTCAGATGGTGCCATTACGCCCTCGGCTATGATGGTGCTGTTCGCCACCAAACACTGCGGCACCACATCTCCGTGAGAAACACCATCCAAGCTGAACTGTGCATCCCCGGCGACGGCTGCAGTCTCGCCCAATAGCTGTTCCTCTGTGATCAGCTCGACTGTTTCCATTGGCTGGCCCTTGTCGTCGGTGCTTGTCTGTGCGAGGATCATCAGATTCTGGACGTCCTCGGCATTCATCAGACTATGCTCCCCGGTGGTGACCTCTGTCCCCCCTTCAGGGGAGACAATCACAAACTGGACGTTCATCATTGAAGCTGTGCAGTTACCAAACCTGACAATGGAAGGAAAGGACACATGCTATCAGACTTCATCCATGAACTGATGAAATCATAAGGATGCACAGTAAATTACCTAAATTTCACCCTTTGTGAAGTTGCACATTTTGATTCTATAACAAAAATTTCATCTTAGAAAGGTAGCTATGTAGGTAAGCTTGCGATTTACATTGCATTCAACAAATTTTCAGTCATATGATGACAGGATGTATATCTACTGTGTCTTCTTGTGGCAGGGCGAGTTCATGCCACCAAAGTGCTGCCGCCACTGCAACATCATGCTAAAGACACCCAACATGACACCCCACTCAGTCACATATACTGACAGCCCACCGAACAGTCCTGAAGTATGAAAGTATTAAGTATGAAAGTAATGTCATACTTAATTCATGCGTTGGTGCTGATCTTCAGATGGAATGAGATGTAACTTTTTGACAGAGACAACTTTTTTTGAAAAACAGCATTGCCAAGGTGAACAAACAACAGTGTCAAATGGACAAGAAGGATTGCCAAATATACAAACAGCATTGACAAATGGACAAACAGCAATGCCAAACAAACAAACAGCGCTGCCAAATGGACAAACAGCATGGACAAATGGACAAACAGCACTGCCAAATGGACTAACGGCAATGCCAAACAAACAAACACCACTGCCAAATGGACAAACAGCATTGCCAAATGGACAAACAGCAGTGTCAACAAAAAATGAATATGTGACTTATGAAAATCAATGAATTCTAATTAACTGTGAATACAAGTATGTCCATAAGCCAACTGTAATATTTCACATTTCTTCTTCAAATTTTTAAAACGGAGGGTCACTGCACTATACTACTGACTTGTATCTAAATTATCCATACCACTTGTCAAACCAAGCATTGAAACCCTTCCACAGTTCCACTAAAATTTTCCTTATTATCAAAAATGCATATTGACCTTGACAGCTTGTGTAACAGTGAAGGTAAATTTGATATATATGTTCTCTTTTCCTATAAATTAAACAGCTGAACAATGAGGCAAATCATAGTGGGGAAACATTTGTACAGAAAATAGTATTTAGGCGAATGACACTTGATCCACTGCTTCCTGTGACTGTCAGAATAGTCTGGAAAACTGTAGCAAGTGGTGGAACAGCTTTCACATTTCCTTATCATCATTCAGCTTGATTGTATGATAATCTCGTCTTCTGTGACAATTTCTAACAAATAATGAAATGATGAATCCCAATGCAGGGACAAAAATGACTTGCGGTCAGGGAAAAAAAGGAACAATCCAGTGCGGATGGTCTTAGATGCCAAGTATTATCTCCAATAGCTCTGCAGTTCACCTGTCCCTATTTGTAAAGGTGTGATAAAGATACACAGGAGTTCTCATCTACGGGTAGTCTAGTTAGGTCTGAGAAAACATATACTGAATGTCATGTACAGAGTAGTATATGCTGACAGACCTATACCTAAGGGTAGATCAGAGCTACAGTGTAAGGGAATTGTGTATAAAAGAACTCACCACGATTTTAGAATGTACATACCATCTGAAAGGCAATTTTGCGCTGAATGCCAAATATGGTCATCATTATTTTTTGGCCATTTTTTTCACAGTGATTAAAATGGAAATAAAGACAGAGGTGTTAAAGTGGACTTTTGGGGATCTTGAAGTACAGTGATGTCACAGATTCTACTGCTGTTGCTAAACATGCAGTAACCGTTTCCACATTAAATACAGATACAGGTGTTGTAGTAAGTATATCTTCATGTAGAACGCAGACATGTAACAATCAGAGGACGTTTTTGCAGCTGAAAGGAACCTGTGTTGTCACTGCGCTTCAACGTGGTCCAAAAGATCGACCGTAGCACCTAAATCTTCACTTCCATTTTAATCACTGTGAAAAATGCCAAAAAATAACTAAGACCATATTTGGAGTGAGCACAAAACTGCCTTTCAGACGATTCGTACTTTCTGCTAATGTCGTCCTTCTTTTAAGTAAATGGGTAACACATTTATTTTAATGCCAATGAGCAATGGTGTGGAGACTGAACTGATGGGTTTCAACCGAGTGTAAGATTGGTTTGTTTCATGCATGATGTGAGAATTTCAGCCTTTCTTGTGAAAGTGGGTCCCAAAATTGAGAGATCTATACAGGAGATTTATCATAAATTTTCAGTTTAATCAATTCAAGTTGAACCTTTTGCATTTTTCCTCCAGGAGATACCTTATGCACTGTCTTCTTTAGCTGACAAAAAGTGTCTAGAGATTTTTAAATTTTAAGCAATTGCTCAGCAACTTTCATGCAAAACAGACGCTTCCATTTCATTTCATTCTCAGGGAAAACAACTGTAACGTCACAGAAAGACTGATCATCTGTGACCAATGTTTGTGACATCCGACTGATGTTTTGCAACAATGACATCATGTGCATGTTCTTGAGTGATACTTTGGAAAACGGGCTGCCCTAAAGTTGAATATTCATGACTTTATGTAAATTGCAAAAAAGTTCAGAAACGCGTGATTTTCCAACACAGTTTATCTTCTTTTACTTATGTACACTTCAGTCTATAGCATGCAAATCTACTTAGGCATGTACAACTCAAAATATAAAAATTCTCCAGTATCGTCTCTTTATGTCTGTCCAGTGATGTTGTAGCTGCTGTCTTGTTACATTACAAGATGAAGCCTACCACCAGTCTGTCAAAGTCCATGTACTAAATGACGATTAAATAAAGTATCTTTCATCGTGGAAATAAGTATAAGGAAAATCAGGGTCTTATGTGAACTCTTCCATGTTAAAGGATAGTATCCTAGTAGTGTGTGAGGCTTGCTCCCAGTAACTTGCTACGGTGAATGGAGCAGGAGGCAGACGAACTACATTGTCCTGCTTGAGACCAACATACACGTGTGTGTTAATCTTGATGTTTGATGTTCGTTTTTTGTTCTGACTGATGATTTCTCTAACAAAGTGACTCAGCATGTAGATGGCTAAGTTGCAGCTCTACAGTAGGGTACGGAGTAGGTTTAATGGTTTTTGTCGCTCTAGCGGTAGGCCTACCAGTAAGTGTATGACAGAAAAATTTTGTCAAAGCTTGTTGCCGCATGCCCAATGGCATTTTACAAAGGCGTTGGAAACAAAAATTAAAAGTGGTAACAGTGGCCTCAGGAAACACAATGAATAAAAGACATCAAACTGCCTATCACCAGTTACAAATATACCGCTCTTCATTTCCAGTATAAAACACGTGCTACAATCTGCAGTTGTTGTTGTTAACTCTCCACGCACCCGCGGCCTTGAAAAGAACTTCCGCCATGTTCCCTACCTCGGAGTGCGAGACCCATCAAGCGACGCTTTCTTCAAGCCTGCTGATATTCTCTAAGTAACGCAATTCGTGGTGTCAGAATATTGCTGCGGTATATGGGAAGTCAATTTGTCAAGAAATAATGATCACAAAAACATTCGTACTACCTCAGTAATGCTGGGGGAAATTGCGATCTCCGTGTGACTGCCCTTTTCGACCTTGGGAGAAAATGGCGAAACGGCGTGGCACGGGAGAGTGCTCACGAGGGAGCAGTCCATGATTTTGTGCGGGTGTTTTTAAACGGAGTGGTTGTCTCCCTTAGATTACAGATGCGTGAGGAACGCGCGCACTCCGCGTATATAACCATACATCTAATTGTTCAAATGAATCTCTGGCGTGCATCATGCCTTTTCAGGGCTTGGAAAACGCCATAACGATTCATAACTTCACTCACTCACTCAAATGAACCTGTTATGTCTGTCCACGCACACTGACTGGAAGAACAAAGAGCATGAAATATGTCCGTGTTTTGCACCGCATTTTCTTAATTCTCCAAATATTTCTTGCCAAATTTACAAAATTCCATGTTTTTTTTAATTGGCTTTTAAGTTCAGTTAAACCATATAGTTTATTTTGACCGACAAACAAATAATTGCGTACTAATGTTAATGCATGTCGACGGGAAAGTTGTACAAGTGTCCATCCACATCCGTAAAAATCCTGCTATATAAAGTAACCCGCTTCCCTTATCTAGCTACAGAAATACATGTATGTTGATTATTCCGTTCAGAACAAGCACAGGAAACAACCCATACTTTATCACCATGCAGGGTGTATTTCATTTCACTGCTTACATGTACGCTTCTGCCTGCTGTTGAGGGAGACTTCACACTATATGTACACATATTACCAAGGTGCCAATATATATCACGTAAGCCTACCTGCATGCATGCATGAATGTGAAATGAGGTGCAGATTTCCCCTCGGGTTTGGTGTGTCCAAATGGTTACATGGCCCTTTTTAAAATTGTAAATAAAACCTGGTAAATAATCAACAAAGATGACAAGTTACTTCTTAAAGGTAATTTTTAATAATCCAGTTCAAGTTGTGTATAGTTCGTAATGGATTTGACTGCATTTGATACAAGTACAGATTTGTGATGAGCGGCCAGATTTGGCAGGCGAAAAAATTATTCAGTTTTTGTTATTGTTGTCTTGTTTTTGTTCTTTTTTTTTGTTTGTTTTTTTTTGTTGTTGTTGTTTTTTTGTTTTTTTTTTTTTTGTCACTGTAAAAGCAAGGTCAGGAATTGTAGTGGTATCCTGTAAATTTAACACGATGCTCTGTAAAAACGTAATGGCGATTAACCTCTTCTGAAATATCATCCATCATACACACGGGTTCTGATAGAGTTACGGCCCCTAACCCAAACAGAGAGGCAGGGAGCAACATCAGGGCCTAGCGTGCCATACACACGGGTTCTGACAGAGTTACGGCCCCTAGCCCAAACAGAGAGGCAGGGAGTAACCTCAGGGCCTAGCGTGCCATACACACGGGTTCTGATAGAGTTACGGCCTCAACCCAAACAGAGAGGCAGGGAGCAACCTCAGGACCTAGCGTGCCATACACACGGGTTCTGATAGAGTTACGGCCTCAACCCAAACAGAGAGGCAGGGAGCAACCTCAGGACCTAGCGTGTCACACACACGGGTTCTGATAGAGTTACGGCCTCAACCCAAACAGAGAGGCAGGGAGCAACCTCAGGACCTAGCGTGTCACACACACGGGTTCTGATAGAGTTACGGCCTCAACCCAAACAGAGAGGCAGGGAGCAACCTCAGGACCTAGCGTGCCATACACACGGGTTCTGATAGAGTTATGGCCTCAACCCAAACAGAGAGGCAGGGAGCAACCTGTTGTTGTAAAAAGTTACTGCCATGTTCAAGTCAGCAGCGTCTGACACATGGTAAGAATTTGCTTCTCAGCGTAAGTTGATATAAGAACCATGGAAGTGAGCAGCTTCAGACGGAAAGTCAGTCAGAACAAATCCAGAGGATCCAATGAAACATTTTCAATACTCAGTACTTGTTCAAAAACACTAAATCAGCAGATCGAAAGAAATATCCATGATCAAAAAATATACTGACTTCGTATAGAACACATCATAATCATCATCATCATCATCATCATCATAACACCACCAACAACAACAACAATAATAATAATACATAAATTTTCTATGGAGAATCTCTAGTTTCTCTCCATCAAGAGATCAGGCACCAGGAGCAGGCTGCTCTAAGTCTGAGCATGGATTGCTGCAAGTAGTTATAATAGTAATTAACTGCAGGCAGTCGATACATATTGCTGGTAAGTTCATACATCCATTACAGGGACACCTTCCGAGTACATTTAAGCGGCAAGATTACCATAATCAGATTTGCCTGGTCTATAAATGTCCAAGTTTAGTTTTCATGACTTGCAACATGCATATATCACATGACATACACATTTATTATTTACTTTAAGCCCATTTCAATGGAAGTTTTTGAAAACTAGTGTCTTTAATTCAAAAGAACCACCAATCGTCCTTCTTTAAACTCTGACAAATTCAGTATGTTGATATTTATATTTTATGTAGAACCCAAAGAAATAACCTGACCAAATTTTTTAGAAAGAAAAATTAGTACAGCACATCAGATGTCTCTTCGGAGTCTTTTATAGTGGACACAGCACGTATGACGGAGGTTTTTCAACCTGTTTTTTTCTTTTGCTGCAGTGAAGTACTAAATCCTCGTATTTTGCAACACCCTGCATTAACAGCTGATCAACTCGGAACTCTGTGAGGAGCTCAAATTCATTTAAAACCTGAAAAACAGAATGTTACTTGTTGAAATAATCTGTTTAGACAAGACTATATGATTTATTTATTTATTTATTTATTTGACTGAAGTTTTACGCCGTACTCAAGAATATCTCACTTACACGACGGCGGCCAACATCATGGTGGAAGGAAACCGAACAGAGCCCCTGGGAAACCCACGACCATGCAAGGCTGTACGAGACCTACACGTACATTTACTTGATGAAACTGACTAATCAGGTCACACTATACCAACGGCGGCAGCCCGCACTAGTCCCAGATTGTTCTGACGATGGGACTTGCATTAGATATGATGCTATCGTTCAAATACCCGAATAATATTCGGAGAATCCTGATGTGAGTAACTTGGTGACAAACCATTGGGATGCAGAAAGAGCACTCCACATATCTCTAGCTGGTCAAATCCTCCTCGGAACATCTCCCCTTCCCATCGAAATATTCACGCCGTGCAAGACGGCGGTGAGATGTACTGAATGAAACCTGACAGGCCAGGGAGACACCACAGCCATAGGCCTTCTCCTCGAGTTCATGCATGTACAGCTACATATAACTGGGGAAGGTGCAGTAAAACAGCCAGGTCGACAACTTTAAAAAGTGATAACCTTTTAGGTAAGGTCCACATCGTTTAAGGAGTTCATAAAATCCCTTTTTTGTGCATTTCTTACAATGAATGAAATAAGATTTTTCTATATGGTGGACGCTTTAGACCATATTGAACTAGCTGAAGCACAGTGACGTCACGTTTTTGAGATTGTTTTTTTTTTCCTGATAAACGGGCTGTAACTGTTATATTTGCTCATTAAATGCAGATGTAGATGTAGCAATTCATGTAGAACGTATAGCAATATAACAATCGGGATGTTCAGCAGTTCAGTGATTCCCCTGCGCTTCAGCTTGTTCAGTATATATATATGGTCCAAAAAACCCACCACAGGAAATTTATTTTTATTTCATCTATATAAAGGTGGTTTGTTCTTTTAATTTACAATGAAAGAAAATGTTAAAGAGTAAACAGAAGGTCCTCTGAGAAACTATGAAACTATGCCTTTACTTCTGACTGCATTAAATGCTTGCAGTCCAGTGTTAAATCCCCGGTCGATGCAACTACATGTATATGGCCCTTGATCAATGATTTATTTAATTAATTTTATTGGTGTTTTATACCTTGCTCAAGAATATTTCACTTATACTACTGCGGCCAACGTTATGGTGGGACGAAATCGGACAAAGCCCGGCGGAAACCAACAACCACCCGCTTCCGCATGGCCCGAAAGGAAGCCAGTACGAGTTGGGGATGAATTCATTGGTGAGAAGCACCCGAGTCATTGCGCTGCAGTAGCGCGCTACCTACCTCAGTCACGGGGAAGGGTGGGCGGTCCTCGTCAGTGAGGTCGGTGGCAACTTCTCTTCAGGAGGTTTCTCAGATTGCTGCCAAAGCTTTTTCACAGCGCGCCCTCAGGTTTTCTCCAGCCATTTAACTGACCGACGTCATGTAAGTGAACGGGCATACGTGAGAACGTCTGCCAGCAATCTGCAGATGGTCATGGATTTCCCTCGGGCTCTTCCCGGTTTCCTCCCAGCATAAAGATGGTGTCGTGGTATAAGTGAAATATTCTTGAGTACCGCGTAAAACACTAATGTAATAAATAAATAAATAAATAAATAAATAAATAAATGATGTGATAAAAATTCTTGTGCACGGCGTTAAAAAGTAAGTATATGCAGTCAAATGTGTTGCTTGTCAAACGCTGATTTTACATGAGCAACATTACTCTTGCATATCGGAAAATGCCACTTGATCACCAAAGGTAGCCACATGTAGGTAAATAAATCAATGCCTCCTACACAAGGCTGTGACTATATGGTAAGAAAGGGACAACTAAGACTTCATCACGTGATCAGTCGAAGTATTCCAAATTTCATACAAACGTTTCAATCACTGATCATTGTAACAATAGCAGCAAACCAGTGATACATCAGAGAGCGTCCATTCTCCCTTGAAAAAGATCGCAATTACACTTTCTGCAGCCAATTCATTAAACAATATCGACTAAAAACAGTATTTCACAAATACAGCACTGGCTTTCAACATGATTCAAGAGACGCAATAATAGTAACAACTAATTAGCAATCAACAAAAACAATAAATACACTTGTATTAACAATTTAGCAAGTCCTTCTCATACGTAACTGAGTACAGTAACATCTGGAATGCACATATATAACATAATGTGGACAGAGAAATCGAACCTTGCCAGAACCATTGCAATATATTGTAATCTTTGGCTTTCAAGTCCGTAACGAAATACAAAATTTGAAATATTACGTGTTCTGCAGATGGTATTATATTTGTACAATAACAGTACGAATGTTACGTCATATTGTGTTCCAATGACGTAACACCTTTCACAACGGAACAAACTACCTTTCAACCCCATCCCCAGACCCGTAGCAATTCCACCCGCATTCAGTACAAACCCAAAAGAACATGTTATCTAAATCCGGTTCCTTCAGATTCATCCATGCATTTTCCTCGACGTTGTCTCACTGGTCAGCCTTACAATCCCCATTTTTATCTCTTCTTTATGTATTTGACTGGTGTTTGACGCCGTACTCAAGAATATTTCACTTACACGACGGCGGCCAGCATTATGGCGGGTGGAAACCGGGCATAGGCCGGGGGAAACCCACGACCATTTGCTGGCAGACCTTGCCACGTGCGGCCGGAGAGGAAGCCAGCATGAGTTGGATTTGAACTCACAGCCATCGCATTGGCGAGAGGCACCTGAGTCCTAACGCTGTGCTGGCGAGCATGCCCCCTCGACTACGGAGGCTCCCATCTCCATCTTTTCCATACTCCTACCAAACCCAAATTCCTTCACATTCCATTAGGTCAGTGCCTTTACTTTGCGTATGCATAATTCCTATCCTCTGGATTCTTATACTTAGGTTCCACCGAGCTCTATCTACTTCCGCCTTTGTACAGGTATAAATTCATGTCATAAGTCACGTAACCCGCGTACCGTAACGTAACCCAAAGAATAACCATTCGCTTCGATGCTGACTAATCGCAAACATATCTTTCGGTTCATTCAGTTCACTTGCAGTTTGACACCTTCTAAATCTGTAGAAACACATCTTTTCATTCCAGTCTGGAGATTTACAACCTTTTCGAAACTTTCTGTTCTCCTCTCTCCAATACCCCTACCTTTCCACAAAACGGCTTACTCATTTCCAATCTGCCAGTCAAGCATAACTTTAACTCGTATTAATTTGTGGGCTCTTTGGGGTCTGTACCCTTCACATTCATCAATATAGGCTTTTACCACCCCCCAAGTTTGCAATCGCTCTTCAAAAAAAAAACAAAAAAAAAAAAAAACACCTTTCCTCTCCAAATTATCCTGCCATGCTAAAGCCCATTGATCCGTTCGCGTCTCCTCTGCACTTTCTTCACCTCAATGCTAACCATTTAAATACTTTACTGATATTTCTTATTCACCCAAGATTCCTTCACTTCACCCTGGTTTTTGCGTTTTCCAGTTCCTCTATCTGCTGCGCCGCTTGTATCAACTTGCACGTCACGTCATGTGTGCTCTGGTTGACGTCGCTACCGTCCGTGATCACGTACTGTACGCTTGTTCCATCTGATGTCATGGCACTTTGTGGTATTCCTAGGAAGTTGAGGGACGTCCCGTCCTGAGGAACAATGTCCAAGAGAAGGTCGCCACTTTCCATTTGCTGCTCCGTTGGGGGCCATGCAGCGGCGGTGCCGTCCACACTTCCCGTCGCAACGACCTGGTACATAGTACCGCCGTCCGTCACATCGTATATTTCTCCGCCCTCGATCGTGTACACGTTCTGAACGTCTGTGAGAACATGGGTGTCTGTCACAGGCTGCTTTGGTGCAGGTTCAAGGAGCCCAGTCAGCAAAGACCTATTGTAAAGGCTACCAGGCGTTGCCTCAGTTGTCAATATTTTCTTCTTTGGAGGGACATGAGGCACTGGTTTTCGCGTTATAGTCCTAGACAGGTCTTGGTCAGAACCTGCTGTCAGAAGATGCTGAACCGTACCTTGCTCGATACTCGACACTAACGGGGCAGTTAATTCTTGAATTATGTGACAATGGTTTGGGTCGAGGTGTGTTACATGTGTCGCCTCTAAAGGTTGGCCAACCACGTGGTTATTAGAGGGGCTGGAATCCAGTAGAGTTGCTGCTGCTGTTGTCGTTGTCGTCATGGTGGGTTCAGCTTCCCTCCTGGACTCACTTCCCTGGAGCACAGGCGATGGGTCTGGTTCCGACGGATCCCCAGACACAGTTTCGGTCTGAAGATAGCCGCCTTCTGCATTGTGCTTCTTCATGTGCATCTGAATCTCATCGCGAGTGACGAAGAACTGTCTGCAAACGTCACAGCTGAAGCGGGTGTAACCCTTGCTGTCGGAAACGATGCATTTGTGATACAGCTGACAATGTGACGTCAACTCGGGCTGGCTACGGAAGCTCCGCAGGCACGTACTACAGTAGAACAACAGACGGCCGTTTTTGTCGGCCGCTATCGGCGTCTGGGACGAACTGGTCTTCTGCTTAGCTGGCTTCCACTCTTCAACGATGGGTACAGTGTGCAGTTTCCTATGGGCATCCACTGCTTCCTGGGTTTCAAAGCGCTCATAGCAAACGTTACAACAGAACTCGGGCAGGGTTCCGTCCTCCTCGGCGTGTTTTTGCAAATGTTCCGTGAGACGATTCTTCTTGGAGAAACCTCTTTCACAGACGCTGCACCGATAGCGGTAGTCTCCCGTGTGGAGTCGTTTGTGGCTCTTCATTGTCTGCTGGTCCGCGAACCGCTTATGGCAAACATCGCATTCCCAGTTCTTCTCGCCCGTGTGTGTTCTAACATGGCGCACTAAACTGTTCTTCATGGTAAACTTCCGATCGCACAAATGACACTCAAACAAGCCATTGATGTGCACCTTGAGGTGTTCGACATATCTGTATTTCGCCGTGAACTTTTGTTCGCACACACTGCACACGTGCCAGATTGGTTTTTGGCGCGCTGACAAAGGTCCCGGGACGGTCTCTTCATGCACGGCGCGAATGTGTCTTTGCAAATGTTCAGGTTGTGTGTAACTCTTACCGCAAATCTGACACCAGTGAGGCTTTTTGCCAGTGTGCACGGATTGGTGCCTTATCAACATGCTTGGAGTGGCAAAGCTTTTGTTGCACGTTGTGCACCTATGCTTTTTTCGTGCCACGTAACGTGGTCTTTTCGGAGGATTTTTCGCCTCCAGAGCCTGGAGTTCAGCAGCCAATTGCATCGCCTTGACCTTGTCTTTAACCACCAAAGCTTCCATCTCCTCATTGCGCTTTTCAATTTGCGAGCGTACCAGATTGAAGACGATCTTCTTCTCGGGGCCATCTTTGGGGTCTGCTAAAGTAAATAAACATATACCCGTGTTACGTCTTAAAGATTTGAACCCTGCTATCTACCATATCTGGCACCCACTTTTAGCAATAAAATCAGTGTTATACCTTTTCCAGGGAAGTGTGAAAATGATTTCAAATCAAAAAAGAATCCCCCTATAACAGATGTTTCTCCCATTATAGTTTCAAAAAGACATTTATGAAGGAAAACCTGTATGCAAAGTTTTCTGAAAGAAGACTCAGTAACAGCCCCTTTTTAAACTGACTACATCACTGAGGACAGACAATAATAGTTCCTTTCTCAAGGTGATATAAATACTATTGTCAGCGAATAAAGCTGAAGCTTATTCGAGTTTTTGGTTGAACTACTGTCCTCTGAAGAGTTCTTTGGTAAACCTTTGCCTTTGAAAAGTTCTTGGGTGAAGGGTTAGTTGTCTATGGCAAGTACTTAAAGGAAGTATTGCCTATAAAGAGTTCTCAGGGGAAATATTGCCTATGACGACTTCTTGGGCGATATATTGCCCATGCAGAGTTCAGATGTGAAATATTACCTATGAAGTGTTCTTGGGTGAATTACTGCCTATGGCTATGAAGAGTCATTCGATGAAGTATTGACTATGTCAAGCTAGTGCTGAAGCGAACACTAACACAGATGCCAACGTGACATACATTCAATGTCTACTACCATTTAAATACACGATCTCAAAATAGCTATTTTGGTATAGACCGGTCAAATGGCATCCTGTAACGGACCAGCCAAATCCGGTCATGTTGTGATGGGGTCAAACTGGTTTGTCTAACCAATCACTCATATGGTGTTTTGTAAGAGTATTCAACTGACAGATAACTGTCAGCCCATGACTTGTAACTGATCATTCAGACTATGTCTTGTAATTGATCAATCAGACAATGTCTTGTAACTGATCATTCAGTGTCATGTAACAGATCATTCAGACCACATGTTGTAATTGACCATTCTGACAGTGTGTTGTAACTGAACATTCAGACGATGTCTTGTAACTGATCATTCAGACAGTGTCTTGCAAATGATCATTCAGAGAGTGTCTTGTAACTGATCATACAGAATGTCTTGTAACTGATCATTTAGATAGTGTCTTGTAACTGATCATTCAGACAGTGTATTGTAACTAATGATGCAGACAGTGTGTTGTAACTGATCATTCAGACAGTGTGTTGTAACTGATCATTCAGTGTGTTGTAATTGATCACTCAGACAGTGTATTGTAACTGATCATAGAGTGTCTTGTAACTAATCATTCGGACAATGTCTTGTAACTGATCATTCAGACAGTGTATTGTAACTAATGATGCAGACAGTGTGTTGTAACTGATCATTCAGACACTGTCTTGTAACTGATTATTCAGTGTGTTGTAACTGATCATTCAGACAGTGTCTTGTAACTGATCATTCAGACAGTGTCTTGTAACTGATCATTCAGACAGTGTGCTGTAATTGATCATACAGACAGTGTTTTGCAACTGATCATTCAGACAGTGTCTTGTAACTGATCATTCAGACAGTGCGTTGTAATTGATCATTCAGACAGTGTTTTGCAACTGATCATTCAGACAGTGTCTTGTAACTGATCATTCAGAGGATATCTTCATACTGACTAGTGAAACCATATTTGTTAATTGACCACTGAGATAATGGTTAGTAACTGATTAATCAAACCAAGACATGTAGCTGACCATTTGGACTATGACTTGTAACAGGCCACACAGATCATGTCTTGTCGGTGATCAATTAAAAGTTTGTAACTGACCTGTCACTGAAGATTTTGTAACTGATCAGTCATACAAGGCCTTGTAACTAGCCAGTGACACCATGTCTTATAAGTGACCAGTCAGAGTATGCCTTACAACTGCTTATTCAGGTCATGTCTAGTACTTGATGAGTCAGACAATGAGATGCAACTGACCAGTCAGAGAAGGTCTTATACATGTAACTAACCAGATGCACATGCACATCCACTTGTAACTGACCAACATGAGGTCTTGTATCTGACCAGTATAAGCAGATCTGGTAACTAAACAGTCAAAGGCGATTCTGTCACTGACCGGTCTGAGGTCTTGTAATTGACCAGTTTGAGGTCGGATCTTACCAGTCTGAGCAGATCTGGTAACTAAACAGTCAGAGGAGATTCCATAACTGACTAGTCTGAGGAGGTCTTGTAACTGACCAGTTTGAGGTCTGGGATCTGACCTGTCTGAGCAAATCTGGTAACTAACCAGTCTGAGGTCTTGTAACTGACCAGTTTTGAGGTCTTGGATCTTACCAGTCTGAGCAGATCTGGTAACTAACCAGTCTGAGGAAGTCTTGTAACTGACTAGTTCGAGGTCTTGGATCTTACCAATCTGAGCAGATCTCGTAACTAACCAGTCTGAGAGGAGGTCTTGGAACTGACCAGTTTGAGGTCTTGTATTTGACCAGTCTGAGCAGATCTGGTAACTAACCAGTCTGAGGAGGTCTCAGGCTGGTCTCTGATGCTGATGTGTTGAGACCTTGACCTACAAATCATTTTACGTGGATATTGTACTATGCTTTAAGCACACGAGCATCGCAATCATTTAACCATGAGTCATGCAACAGTCAGAATAAAGTTTGGAGGTAAAAACGTTTTGCCCTTCTACTCACAGATATCATTCTGCATTACATCACAAATATCACGAAGACATGGTCTGTATACAGTGGTCATGCTGGCTTCTGCTCCAGTTGTACCTGGTAAGGTCCACCAGCAACCGGCATATGGTCATGGATTTCCCCCGGGTTCTGCCTGTGTCTCCTCCCACCATAATGCTGGCCGTTGTCTTATAAGTGAAATATTCTTGAATACAACGTAAAACACCAATGAAATAAATAAATCGATACATTAAATTTCACTTCACCCTACACATTCAGCCTCAACTCCCAAGGCTTACCAGGGTGTGCCTCCTTCCGGTGTTGTTTCATCAGCTTGATGGCCCCAAACAGTTCATCACAGGAGTCACACTGATACCAGGCCTGACAGGAAGCTTTCTTGCCTTTCTGATCCATGAGCATGTGGCGTGGCGTCATCGGGATTGAATTGATCTTGTTTACACAGGTGATCTGACGATAATTGCTGGCTTCCTCGAGGGAAACAACTTTCTGGTTACCTGAGGAGGGTAAAAACTTGTGTTAAGACTTAGTAGAACAAACATGTACTATAATAATAATAATAATAATAATAATAATAATAATAATAATGGGGAAAAAGATCAAAATAACACAACTTCACAAGCATTTAATGCATCTGATTTAAATTTATATGTACCAGTACATGAATAATATATGTTTGACATTTGAACTTTTGAAGATTAATAAAATACCAGTACTGGACTTTCTACTGATTGGGTGTTCATTTCATGTTTTTCTTTTCAGTTTTGTAAGATTTATTTTTGAAAGTGGAGGCTCTATTACCACCTTGTACATGTACATATAACCATCATGCTTTAGTTTTCATGTCATATGGCAGTCATGTCGAAATTTAGATTTGCATTCGTTTCAGGTAACATCTAATTCAAGTTTAATATTTCAAACTGATATGCAAGAACAAAAGATCAGCAAGTTATTCACATACTTGCTTAAAACACTGGGACTGATTCCACAAGGTAATTCTGTACTTAAAACACTGGGACTGACTCCACAAGGTAATTCTGTACTTAAACCACTGGGACTGATTCCACAAGGTAATTCTGTACTTAAGTAAAACTTTTAACACTGAACTGAACTTAAACATTCTTGAAAGTTTCAAATAAAGCCAGTGCATGTATATGATAATGAAGCTCAGTAGAAACAAATTTCAAAACCAGTAAGTATCCAATAAGCTGTAAAGTTTGAGTTTAAATCTAAAAAAGACAAAACTGGCTTCGTAGCATCAGTCCATGAACACTATAATGTCATAAACTTTGCGTAACCATGGTAACATGGATTAAAATCCTGTAAACGTACCTGATTCATCAATGACAGCTGTGTGAACATCTCCGCTCTCATCATCAGACACAATCACAAACCCTGGCACACTCATCTCTCCCAGTCTCTCTGAGGCAAGAAACAATATTTAATTGTTTACTTCATTGGAGGTCTCCGTTTTTATCTATTATTTATTTATTTATTTGATTGCTGTTTTACGACGTACTCAAGGATATTTCCCTAACAAGACAGCGGTCAGCATTATGGTAGGAGAAAACCGGGCTGAGCCCAGCAGAAACCCATGACCATCGGCAGGTTGCTGGCAGACCTTTCCATGGACACCCTGCGAGGAAGCCAGCATGAACTGGACTTGAACTCACAGCGAACGCATTGACGAGAGGCACCTGGGTCCTTACGCTGCACTGGCATGCTTGCCCCCTCGACCACGGAGGCCCCATCTCCATTTTTCCACACTCCTACCAAACCCAAATTCATTCACATTCCATTAAGTTAGCGCCTTCACTTTGCTCATGCATAATTCCTATCCTCTGGTGGGAGGCTTCTGGGTCATTACGCAGCGCTAGAAGAAACAATAAGATACCTTCATTATGATATGCTTTGTTATAGCATGCTTCCTTATAACATACTTCGTTATAACATGGTTGTTATAACATGCTTCGTTATAACATGCTTCACTACAATACGGTTTATAAATAACATCCCCTCCATTATGACACAGGCTTCATCAGAACACGTTTAAAATGTGCTTATTGTGCAAGATCGCTTTAAAATAACCAAAGCTCTGGTAAGTCTGCCTTAGTACGTGAGGTTGACAAATTCTCAAGTTTTGGGATTGAACTCACAGCCAAGGTAGAATTTTGCAGGGCTGTGTTCAGAATTTACTTATTTTACGGACAATCAGACTGCTTTTTACTTCCTAATTGTTAATGTATAACAGTACACTGCAGCTTCCCTTTCAAAATTTCCCCAAATACATATATTAATTACGGTATTAAATATCTATATGCGACTTCAATTAATGCAAGGACATGGCTATAGCCGATCTCCAATACGCGGCAAAACAAAACAGGAAATCAGGTCAAACCGACCGCCATCTTGTTTTTACATACGACAACCTCCCCTAAAATTGATGTAAAATTTCCTGTGAACAGCGGCGTAAAGCGGACATGTCAGATTAAAA
The DNA here is from genome assembly GCA_016165875.1 of Acanthopleura granulata. NCBI lineage: Eukaryota > Metazoa > Mollusca > Polyplacophora > Chitonida > Chitonidae > Acanthopleura > Acanthopleura granulata. Next base: position 5,197,126 of record JABBOT010000013.1, read on the forward strand.
CGATTACTCCTAAAACAGCTTTGCTACACAATGAGTGATAGTTTAACACAAATTTGACCCTACCTCGACGAATGAGCCGGATATTAGGTCTTGTCTGCAAACTCCAAGTTGCCGTGGTCCTTCGCTAAATGGACTCTGCTCTCGTGCCGGAGACGCCTAGGGAGCAGTCAGTAATTAGTGCGACTGTACCTGCGGGAAATTTAAATTTTGAGAAACCTTCCTGGTAGACATGCTTCCCCCAATTAGGAATAATTTTATTTGGCAGCCTATAGGTTAGCAAGTCCTGTATGATTAGGCACACACGATAACTCCGTCGGTATAGAAATGCATTTATAGTATTACTGTGAACAGCACCAGATATAAACATAACAGGAAGACCATGAGTCGCGATTTCCAAGATGATCACACAAGTTTCCACAGTTAAGTTCCGCATCACTATAAATCCTCCCGTAACTTCACACGAAGGTAAAGGATATATGCTGTATTCCTGACTGGGCTCTAACTCCTTGAATTTTGTATACAGGCCTAGGTACACTTTGACATTTTGGTGGACAGACTGAGTGGGCCTACAGATGTACATGTATATTGCAGGTGGAATAACCATAAAAGCTACTCCATTTTAGAATCTGTATTGGTATAACCTTACAACTCTTGCAGCAAACCATACACGAACAGGTTCGTTTACGACAGGGCGTAATGACAGAACACATTGAACACATCATACATGTGTTACAGAAGGCATCAGTAGGGACCTACATGTGCATTATAACCTATGAAAAAAATAAAAATAAAAAAAAAACAACAAATTTACTGCACCGTCTGTTTTTATTATATTTTATGTTGACAGGCTTACCCAATTACGCACAGAAAACTTATACAGTGTCAACATTTATATTACAGTATAAATATTAATTTATATTACCAAGAAAGGGAGACCGTTTTTTTTTTTTTCTCAATTCTTATGTGTAAACGGTCCAAAAATAGGAGAATAAAGAAACTAAGACTCGGCACAAATTAACCCCCCCCCCCCCCCAATGCCTTAGTATGCGAAATAGTATTATTTTAAATACCAACATTTTGATCGGTTGGTTAAGACGGGGGAAATTTATTCCCTCGGCTTTTTTATTTTTCTCTTTATTCGACGACCAAAAAATAATAAAAAATAAAATGTCCCTTTCTTCATTCTGTATGCCAGACTTAATAATGGCTCGCTTAATATATTGATCATTACTATATGTCGTATATAGCGAACGGTGTATTTAATTATGGGTGAGATAATTCGGAGTCTCCGGAATGGACCACCGACTTCTGGTAGGTTATAGTGGCGAACTTTCCCTAGTGTGACATTAACACGTCACACTGGTGGAATTTGGGAAGGGGGGGGGGGTCCGTGGCTCAGTCGATTAGCGCGCTATCGCCACGCAGTGAACCAGGAGCCTCCCACCAATGCGGTCGCTGTGAGTTCAAGCCCAGCTTATGCTGGCTTCCTCTCCTGCCGTACGTGGGAAGGGCGGCCAGCAATCTGCGGATGGTCGTGGGGCTCTGCCCGGTTTACTCCCAGGCACCGCCGTACTCAAGAGTCTTTCACTTATGCGACGGCGGCCATTCTTATGGTGGGAGAAAATCGGGTAGAGCCCGGGGAAACCCACGACCATCCACAAGTGGCTGGCGGACCTTCCCACGTACGACCGGAGAGGAAGCCAGCATAAGCTGGACTTGAACTCACAACGACCGCATTGGTGGGAGGCTCCTGGGTCATTGCGCTGCGCTAGGGCGCTAAACCGAGATGGGATTTTATGTCGTACCCAACAGTCATCAGGGTGAACCAATAACGCCAAAGTTTTGCCGCCAATGATACATCATGCTGAGACATCTGAAGTGACACCCCATCCAGTCCTATTTTCCTGGCTCTAACCTCTCAGGCAATGCACCTCTGAAAGCAAATGTTCAGTCTGTTGTTCTTCGTAAACTGCCTTTACGATGACGATTTGAGGACAAACTGTTAAAGCATTACGCATCTATTATACAACAGAATAGTGATAAATCTGTCTTCCGCGGGAAAGGCTATCCGATTTCTTCTACAGTATATACTACTGGTAAGGCTGACGATAATCTTTGAAGAACGACCTTTACATGTAGTAAAGGTTGAGTTTGTGCGCTGGACTTTTTGGACCACGTTGAACAAGCTGAATCACAGTGATATTCTCGACCCTTTTCGAACACAGGGCATACACAGCAGAGGGGGTTAGCGCTGTTACCCAAGAAGCTTTCCCCAATATGGTCTTTGTGAGTTGAGGTCCAGCTTACCCTGGCTTCTTCTTTGGTCGAATGTGGGAGGGTCTGCCAGCAACCTGAGGATGATAGTGGGTTTCCTCCCGGGCTCTGGTTGGTTTTTCTTCCTGTATAGACGCAATGAATCGTGGCTGTTTTGCCCTATATTCAGTGTCCACAATATCACACGCTTTCAGCCAATATTGCTCTACCCACAAAACCGGCCAACATCGTAGAAGTGAAAATTCTTGAATACCAGCATGGCGCTAAGCAACAATCAAGTATTAATAAATACATCCCAAAACACATGGGAAAAGGGGAAGAAGTTTTAATGCATTTAATCACAGACAAAACAGAACTTCGGAAGTGTATACTTGAACATATTCATGTACAATGAAACAAAACAATTATAGTGATATCAACACACAGTATATCCTGTATCTGATTCGATATTTTCCATATATATATTTTCCATATATATATATATCTATCAGTGTTGTTGTTTTTTGTTTTGTTTTGTTTTTTTGGACGAAGTTAAACTTCACTGTCATATATCTTTTCCAAAACACAACAAATAACATATGAGAAGTCAAGGGTGGCTGTACATGTTAGGTAAGAAAACGGCCATGTTGTGGCCTATTGTCTGGCATGTCACAGACGGCTGACACATCCGTCTGGTACACAGACGCCGGTGCTGTGATGGCCATTCGGTACGATGCTGAGGCGTCGGATTGAGGTATAATGTTTGTGGAATGTGTTGGGAAGGTAGTGGAACGGGATCATGAACAGGCCCATGAAGCCGAGAGTGTAGTTGCATTTCGTCCAGCGACTGGAAAGACTTGCAACAATGATTACAGGTAAGAGAAGGATTTCCGCTTTCCACGGACGGAATAACCGGTGTATGAATCCTGTTCTGACAGGAAAATTCAGCCAACTGATGGGCAACAGAAACTGCTGTGCTCATGTCCGCGGAGCTGCTTTGGGCTTGCTGCATTTCCGTTGATATGTCGCTTCCCAAATTCTGCACTGTCAGCAGTCTGGGATTGACGACAGAAGCGTCGTCATTCTTTGCAGCTGGGAATTCACCCTGTGCCATATGTAATCTTTCATGATGGTCTTTCTCTTGCCGCGACGTCAAACGCTGCCAGCAGATTTTACACTCGAACGCGGTCTGGTCGTCGTTGTGCGTTTGAAGGTGATTATATAAGTTCTTCTTCTTGGAGAAGCCTTTCTGGCACACGCTGCACTTGTGTCGGTAGTCTCTCGTGTGGATTTGAAGATGGCTGCGCAGCAACCCCGTGTCCAGGAACCTTTTGTGACAATACTCGCACTCGTGCTTCTTCTCTCCCGTGTGAGTCAACAGATGCCTTGCTAGATTGTCCTTTTTGGCGTATTTTTTGTGGCACGTGTGACATTCGAACAGTCCGTGCAGATGCACGCGCAGATGTTCCATGTAGCGGTATTTGGTGGAGAACCTCTTACCAGTGCAAATGCTACACGTAAACACGGTGTCCGCGTGCGGTTTCTTCGTCGGATCCACGTCGGCCATCTCCGGGTGGGCTCTGCGAATATGTCTCAGTCTCTCGTCGGTGTACGCGCATTTCTTGGGGCAATGCGGACAGGGATACAGCCTTTCTCTGGTGTGCACAGACTGGTGCCTTTCCAGAAGGCTTGGTGAAGAAAACGGTTTGCCACATTTACTGCAAGGGTACTTCTTCCGGCAGACATATCGCGGTCGTTTTGGCTCGCTCTTTTTCAAGGTCTCCAGTTCCATGGCTATCTGCGAGGCTACAAAAGCGTCTTTGACTATAAGCTTTTCCAGCCGAGCCACACGGGCCTCCTCGGCCGACACACTTTTTGAACCCTCCACTTCCTCCCCTGTGGCAGTCAAGTTTAGGACGTCCTCTTCACCCCGATAACTCTGTTGATCTCTCTCATCTTTCTTTGATTTTCTTTCATACTTGCTCTCAACAGAGACTGAAACAGACAGAATCAAATTAGAAATATTTAATTATTCATCAGAGAGGTGGTTCAACAGTGCTGTTTTCTCAAATTGGTTTCATCAGCATGAAGCATGAAAGCTGGGCTTTTTCACCATCAGCATGAAATCTGTATATTACAATTTATCACTGAGTATGAAGCCTCTGCTTCACTATTTACCACTATGAGCCTGAGACCAGTGTTTCACCAATATAAGCTGGAAACCAGTGTTTCACCACTATAAGCTTGATGCCTGTGTTATACCACTATGAGCTTGAAGCCTGTATGTTATCATTATGAGCTTGCAGCCATTGGTTTTCCATTTACCACTGTCAGCTTCAAGCCCAGCTCATGTTGGTCTGTCTGGGTGAATCTGGAAGGCCTGCCAGCAGCCCGCGGATGAGCATGGGTTTCTTGGCCTCTGTTGTTCTTGAGTACAGTATAAAACACCAATAAAACGTGGAGTAATACCAGTATGATCTTGAAGCTAGTGTTTTACTCCATACCATTGTGAGTTACAGGTAAGTGTTTTCTGCACTTACCACTATACTTGTTGCCTAAGTCTTACCATTTGCCATCATGAGCTTGAAGCCAATATTTTACCTTTTACCTTTATAAATGTGAAGACTGTTTTTCACACATACAACTAAGGGCAGGAGAATTGTGTTTTACCACTTGCCACTATAAGCTTGAAATCTGTTTTCCCATCTGCTGTTATGATCTTGAAGCATGTGTTTGTCAACAACAACTGTGAGACACCCCTTCAGTTGGTCTTCCAGAACTTTATTCTGAGCTTAAATGTGTTTTTTCCACCTAGGATGTGATATAGAGTTTGGTAGCTTTTGGCAACGGTCTAAAATTTTATTAAACTGCATTAGTTTGGGCACACAAGTGGACCAGTTCTTTGCCCGGTGGCTTATATCTGTATCTGTGGTGTACTGCAGTTGTGTTTGGCTTCAAAATAACCTATGTTGATATGTGCAAAATACGGATGAGACAGCTCTGCTGGGGAACTGAACATGCTTAACAGCTGCTCACTGTTGTAGGCGCCAGCTTTTCTATGAGGGAGAATTCACTGGAAACTCCTCGGCTGACCTGTCCCTATTATGACGTTTTGTGTGTGTGTGTACTGATATATGCCCATTTGAAAACTGGACAGAAAAGAATATGATGCAAAAGTCAAAATTTGGTGAATATTGGTCAACAGTCACTGTTTTATACATGTTTTGAACATTTTAGGGCAAAAAGTGATCTTTTTGAAGACTAACGCATGGTTAGATATGTTGCATGAGATTATTTTATGCAGTTTTATGATATATTTTGGACATAACTGGTCAGAAGAATGATATTATCAGGACAAATTTGCATAAGTGCATTTTTCCTCGACATTTCCAGGCAAAACTGTAGATTGCACCATTCTGAGCTTGAAGCCTGTGTGTCACCACTTAGCATTATGAACTCGAATACTGTGTGACACAATTTATAACTACAAGCTTATAGCCTGTGTTTCATCACTTACCATTATCAGTTTGAACCTGTGTGACACCCCGTACCATTACCAGCCTCAAGCCTGTGTGACACCATTTATAACTACAAGCTTATAGCCTGTGTTTCATCACTTACCATTATGTGCTTGAACCTGTGTGACACCCAGTGTGACACCATCTACCATTACCAGCCTCAAGCCTGTGTGACACCATTTATAACTACAAGCTTATAGCCTGTGTTTCATCACTTACCATTATGTGCTTGAACCTGTGTGACACCCAGTGTGACACCATTTACCATTATCAGCTTTAAGCCTGTGTGACACCACTTCCCGTTCTCAGCTTTAAACCTGTTTGACACCACTTACCACTTTCAGCTTCAAGTCTGTGTGACCCCACTTACCATTTTCAGCTTCAAGTATGTGTGACACCACTTACCATTTTCAGCTTCAAGTCTGTGTGACCCCACTTACCACTGTCAGCTTGACACCTACAGTATTACCAATTATGCTTGTGAGGATAAAGTTTTTATTTTATCCCTAACCATTATGATTTATTTATTTATTTGATTGGTGTTTTATCCCATACTCAAGAATCCTTCACTTATACGGCAGCGGCCAGCGTAATGGTGAGAGGAAACTTACCATTATGAGCCTGAAGCCTGTGTAGCACCACTTTTTGAACTGAGCTTGAAGTCTGTTACCGCTTAGCTTTAAGAGACCGAGGTTTATATTTTACCACTTACCATTATGAGCTTGAAACCTATGTTTTCGCAAATACGACGGCCTTGTAAACTTTTGCTCACACAGATCACACTTCAGCTTTGGGAAGGCGATTTGCTTCCGTTGTGCCCTGCGTATTCCTACGCGACTTGATGAACCCGATGACCTTGGAGGCGACCTTGGTGGTCCAACTGCAAACTTGGGCTCTTGAGGAAGCGGTCGAAAACGACTGGCTTCTGACAAGGCAACAACTTTTTGATTCCCTGAAAAAAATAACAAATATCATTTATACTGTTACAATAGATAATTAAAATCATTTTGTAATTTTACTAATTTTATGGGGGCCTTTTTAGGCCATATTGAACGGGTCGAAGCACAGTGATGTCACGGATTCTTTTTTCCTGCTAAACATGCTATAACTGTTATATTTCCACATTAAATACAGGTGTTATACTACATATATATATTCACCTGGAACATAAACATGTGGCAATCACAGCATGGTTAGCAGCCAAAAAGAATCTGTGAGGTCACTGTGTTTCAGCCTGTTCAATACGGTCCAACAAGTCAACCGCAGTACCTCAATCTTTGCTTTCGTTTTAATCACTCAAAAAGGAAATACCCCCAAATAATGAAGATTATATTTGGAAATCAGCACGAAATGGCTTTTGAGACAATCTGTTGGTCAGCTCTTTTAAGTGTCTAATGGTCCCCAGGACTTTGAAGTTGATGTTTTCCAACAGCTGTGATGCAAGGTGGTTGTTTCCCAGCCAGTCCAAGACGATCTCAACCAACTTCCATTAAAAGAATATGTGCTACATGTAAATCTAGAGGCTTAAAATGTGAACATCAAGTCAGACATTCATATACCTCTCATAACCCATAAAGGGTTGTTCCAAATCGATGATCTCAACACCTGTTTCCAAAACAACATATAACACCAGTTTCAAGAGGAATGTGGTTTTGCTAAAAACACTCAAAAAATAACAAAAATAATCTCATTAATACTAATGCAGCTCACTGTGAACAACATACCCATTTCATCCAGCACAGCAGTGTGGATGGAGTTATCTCCCCCTGTTTCATCATCAGACACAATCACAAACAGTGGCTGGCTCATCTTAATTGGCTTTCAGCTAAATGAAGGAATGTAGCATACATATTAAACATCAATAAATAAATGAATATGAACACTAACACTGCCTTTCAAACCTTGTCAACCCACACATATTCCAAACAGTGCACTGACGTACACATAATTCAACCCACATCTTCATTTTCAAGTGTACGTTTCCTAGGATATGGATAACTTTACCAGTATTTTCTTCTTTCGTTGATGTTTTCTGTCATACTTAACAAAATCATAAATTTCAATGATGGTTTATGACTGGAAGTAGAGCCTTCAATCCCCTGGAGTGGGCCAGGTCCTGAAAACTCTCCTGACTCTAAGCCACAGCAAAAGGTGCCATAGCTGGATTTGAACCGCTGACCATATCATATGTTAGTATTCTTCCGGACACAATTTAGTCTGCTGTGCAGAAGCTTTAATAACTACTTGAGAGTAAAATCATTTATGATGTCGTGCATGAAAAACATTTTCCATAATTATGTATTATGTATTGTGAACAGGATCTCACAATTGCTGGAATCCTTCTACAGAGATTTCCTGTACAATGTACATGGTGGCTACAAAAGATATACTCCGCATTCATAACAACTCTTTAGTACTTCTGTATAGCAGTGTACAAACTTTAAGTGTTTCAAAAGGTTGAAAGTTCATTTTTGTATTCCCTTGACTTCTTAATTTTAAATATTTAAAATGCCTTCGTAAAAAGCTGATTTGGTCTTACAAGGTTAAATTTATGGTTTATTACAAAAGGATGACAATTTATGAAAATAATTATGTATTTATACAGGCCTACAGCCTTCGTGTGATTATTTGAAACGTGCAATGGATGTATCTGAAGAAGGTTAAATGAAATGAGAATGAAAATGGAACTGCTTCCTTGATAAGCTTAAGGTTTTCATGCTAAATTACGAAATTGGCAGGTGATATTTACGATGTGGAAAATTTAAAATTTCACAGGCCTACAAGAAAGGTATTATCCACCCTCATTTTGTTGAGGATTAATTTATTCAATTCACTTTGATCAAAATTTTTAGCCTGGGTTTTTTCATAGAATAACGCTTGACTATTGCATTGGACACTAGAGTGAATAAGTATACTGAACAACAAGTCTAAACACACGAGTAACCAGGATGTCACGCACATTCACAGGTTTTGACTGAATCCTACATAAACCTGGAAAGTGCTAGTTCTCCTCGAGGTGCCGATCGCCATTTCCGCCGACCGTGGCCGCCATTTTGTGTCAGAGTCAAGGCTCAATCTGCCTGGCATAAAAGCCGCTCGCATTTTAAAAATTGCGCCTAAAATATCGCGTATCATCTCACAATTCTTTGCAAGCAACAACATCCTGAGAAACTACAATAAATGCTACGACAGAGATTAGCTTACACTGCCGAGAAAGTGTCGAAAATGGGGGATATAAGCGGCGCGACACCCCCGCCCCTGTAGTACCGATGGAGTCGTGTGGCCGTATTGCAAGACGGGGAGCAGTCATTATTTTGACCGAACACCGCCGCACGAGGAAGACTACCTGTACTCTCCTTTCGCTGCATACTATTTTATCCGGGACGAATACACCAAGCGAATTTCAAAAGGCTTAGAGTCTCGGGGCTAACCTAAAATGCCACTAAAATTCATAATGGCAAAGTAATTATTGTCACTAAATTCGGCCTATTACATATAACTCAAGAATTCTGTTAAATTAAACTGGCATAGGCATGAGTAGATTTGGGGAGGAGGGCGTACGCAGAATGGCGAAGTCATATGGATGACGTCACAGAGTCCAAACAACGCACGCGCGCGTCAACGTCTTGGTAATAGTGACGTGACAAAGGCTCCTGCTGGCTGGCAACCTCTGTGTTGTGTAAATACAACGAACGTAAAAGACGTGTTTACATGATCTTTCGTGTTTTGAGGTAGGATAGTATATCGCTGTCATCAATCAAAATGCCTCTGGTCGATTCTTGGAAGTATGGTAAGTTACGTAAAAAAAATAAATCAATGTGTACATGTATATATATATACAGGCATCGCTATTTGTAGATTTAGAACCTCCTCGATAGGCTAATAAAATCAGGACTGGGAATGGGCAGCTTCATTTTATCAGGTCAGAAACTTCGCCTATCGCTACGCTTTCTGCCTTGATCCAACAGGCAGAAATAACCGATCCACCCGACTCAATAGCTGATATACATTAATTTAAATGTAATACCAAATCAAATAGCAGTTACCCTGACTGGCTGACAGCAAAGACGAAACTACATCTGTCCGCGCACACGACCGATGACAGGTTAAAAAAAAAAAAAAAAAAAAAAAAAAATTACCACACCTGTAAAGATGGCGATAAAACCGGCATAAACAGACAGATGCTGGCCTGTTTTTATATTAAGCCGTGATGACAAAATACTTCTGGTAGCCTTCAGTCATACAGATAGATTAGGATGAAATCTTTTGATCCTGTGACCGAAGACGTACGACCAGAACGAGACGGTCTGACTCACCCCAGCCTTTGTACTCAGAATTAACCCCCCCACCCCCGTGGCCACGCAGACTTTAATGTTCGAATATATCGTGGCCTATTCTACCTTCATGGCTCGGTCAACTCGTAATGTTCGCCCACCACGTTTTTGGGTTTTCAGTATATTTGATTGACACGTTTGAAATTTACTGCGTGCATAAATTCTCTGCCAAACTGAGCAGTAAAGTATCTGATTGGATAACGATGACGGCTTTTTAAGGTCGGACTGGAAAAGATTCACCTTGTCGATTGATCAAGGCAGAAAATGGTGTCATAAACGCGTAGCGATACACGGAGTGTGTGGTTTGACATAATGAAGATGGGAATGTAATGTATATGGGCAACGTAACGTATACATGTCTGGTCAACCACAGGAGTGATAAGGGTATTAAAAGTCCTTCACACATAACGTGTATAGTATAGGCACTACATATGGCCATTTACAACTTTTTAATTTTTTTTTTACTCCGTCTGTGATATCAACAGTTGAAATGCGTTACTACAGTCATAAAATTTGTTTATGCACATTTATTCATAGGCCTACTTAATGATAACTTCTGTAGACCCATGAATTTATGTAACTATTTCCAAATGCAAATTTCTGTCCCTTTCACGTCCGATTTCTCAATTATTCAGACTAAAATGTAGGCCTATACTTTTCTGAACTGTAACTTCAGAAATTCTATCTGAAGCAAACTAAAAGTCGTCAACTTGCCAGCAAACTGCGGATGGTCGGGGGTTTTTTTTCCCGGTTTCTGTGTGGCTTCCTCCCATGGTAATGCTGGCCGTAGTCATACATGTGAAGCATTGTCAAGTGCGGAAGACACCAACCAAATAAGTAGAATGAATAAACCATGCAAAATTATGGATTAAAAGACTTCATCGTAAAGGGATACGGAGCGCGGTCACATGAACTCGTGACGTCACAGAGCCAAAGCAACGCATGCGTCGTCAAACGTCAAGATCGGAGACGTCACAAAGGCTTTATGTAGCTGGATGGCAACCTCATGCTGTATACATGTAGCTACAGCATATGCAGAAGACGTGATTTCATGCTCTTTGCCTGTTTTGGCCTGTACATATATTTATACATATCACCCTCGTCGAAAATGCCTTTAGCTAATTCTTGGAAATATGGTGAGTTATGCCTACGACACATATATGCGTACATTTACTTATTTATTATTTTATTAACTGAATGACTATTAACCGTGGTTCAGTCGGTTATTGCGCTAGCGCAGCGCAATGACCCGAGGCCCCCCACTCGCTGTGAGTTCAAGTTCAGCTCATGCTGGTTTCCTCTCCGACCGTACGTAGGAAGGTCTGCCAGCAAACTGCGAATGGTCGTGGGTTTCCTGCGGTCTCTGCCCGGTTTCCTCCCATTATAATGCGTCGTATAAGTGAAATATTCTTGAGTAAGGCGTCAAATACATAAATAAGAGATAAAAATGGGGATTGTAAGGCACACCAGTAAGACAGCGTCGGGGAGAATGAATGGATGAATCTGAAGGAACCGGATGTAGATAACATGCTCTTATGGATTTGTACTGAATGCGGGTGGAAATGCTACGGGTCTGGGGATGGGGTTGAAAGGTAGTTTGTTCCGTTGTGAAAAGTGTTACGTCATTGGAACACAATATGACGTAACATTCGTACTGTTATTGTACAAATATAATACCATCTGCAGAACACGTAATATTTCAAATTTTGTATTTCGTTACGGACTTGAAAGCCAAAGATTACATTTATATTGCAATGGTTCTGGCAAGGTTCGATTTCTTTGTCCACTTTATGTTATATATGTGCATTCCAGCGTACGGCGTAAAACACCAATCAAATAATTTTAACTGATTGGAATATTTCACTGATATGACGGTGGTCATCATTAAGGTGGAAGGAAACTGGGCAGAGCCATCTGCAGCTTAGGGTTTGTACCTGCAGGATTGTTCACCCGGAACGCCCATTTTGTTTGACGGCTGATCCTTTTACTGAAACGAACATAATATTGTCCAACCTTTTTGACAGACTTAACTTATAACATTCACTGTCTTTAAAGCATCAATGAAATGAAGAAAAATTTTTTTCAGCCGTATTGCAGAGATTCCCCATACTCCTCAGAACCAAATGGGGTAAGTTTGAATATATGTACATATAAAATGGTACATGTACTTGTACATTTATTTATTTATTTATATACTATTTTTAAGTATGTCATATCATATATACTGACAAGAACATCTTTTTTTTAGAAAACAAACGCTTTTCTTCACGTATTTTATGTGGAATGTGATGGACATTTTAATGTGTGATAAGTTTATAGAACAAATGAAAAAATTACAACAGTGAAATTACCGACATCCAGTTTGACACGTATTTGTCTGTCGTATCCAAGGACCAAAGAATCTATTAAACCAACTGAAGCCAATTAATCAACCCACACACAAAACGGCTCAATCGGTCATACAACCAATACATCAGAGTTTTTATTACTTAGAGAGTTTCTCGCTGGCTCGGATGGTTAAAGCGTTGGTTAAGTCCTATTATTATAGGCCCTTGGGGTTAAGAGATGGAGTGCAATTCTTCCTGTTTTAACCGCGGTTTATGCCAAAAGGTTTATCAGATACTTGCTGTTAGACAGTGGTTTATTCTGGGCTTGCGCTCGGGCTACCTCCAACCATAAACCCGAAAGCCGTCATAAAATACAAAAGTTGTTGAGCTTGGCATTCAACGCCATGCAATCAAATGAATGATTTAAGTAAGCAATGAATCCTTGACACCGTTTCTCTCTCAGGCAAGCGTTTCTGTACTAAGATCATAGAGAAACACGACCTTGTGAGGTCTGTGCGACAAGACAATGGCTTCATGAAACTGTTGTGGCACCCATTCAACGAAGAGCACCGCCTTGCCAAAGAGAGACGCGCAATGGTGGACGATGCTTTGGAGGAAGAAATCAACGAAATGTTCCCTTTATTCCAAGGTAGGAATGGAAGTTGAACGGTTTCTCGTTAAAGACGTTCACTGTGGGAAACCTTTTCCGCCTTTTTGTTTTGTTTTTGTGAGCGCGTGTGTGTGTGTTTTTTGGCAAAATGGCGGCGTTTTACGCGTTCATTGAAAGAGAAGAAAGTTCGCTACAGCTAGGACCCGAGTTTCCATTGTGCCCCATGTCATGATCTTTCCCTTAGGTCAGCGCGGTACCCGTATATAGCTATATATGTTTAATAACTTCTTTGATTCTATCGCCACTATATGGCTGCAGTATTGTAGTTTTTAAAGTGCCGTTAGACCATATAATCATTCATTCTTCGTTTGATTGTAAAACCACCGCTATATCACAGAAGCATGGAAATGATACAGTAGCTGTAAAGAAAAAGAACACACAGGAGAGTATAGAACCATATTCCAAACTTATTAATGTGGGGTGCAAAACATAGGCTTCCATTGTAGCGTATCTATTGGTGTTTCTGTGTTGCTGTTTGACAGGCTGTGGGGAAAGAACGATGAAAAATTTCTGTATAACTGTATTTAAAAGAGGTGAAAAAATGCTTTAAGGCTAATAACTATAGAGGTGTTATAGAGTGCATATATTGTATACCTTAATTTATCGAAATACTGTGGTGTTTTTAAGTGTTATCGTACATATTTCAATTGATATATAGATTTTAGCCAGATCATTGAATGTTTAAATGTGTATTCACCTATCGTGTCAGCGGAAAAAAAGTCACTTTCGCTTTCTGTTTACAGAATTGGATGGCCACGCAGCTGTCAAAAAGGTAATGACGACAGTAAACATCTCCTTTAGCAGGGCGTAGGTCGACTTGCGATGGTAAGCAACTGGGACCAACTCGACGCAGTCGACCTACGCATATCGCTTATATCGCAAAGTTTGACAAAACCATGCCATCTTGAGCAGCTAGTGGCGTCTGATCAGATTCACTTTCGGTGGGCGTAGGTCGACTACGACTGGCGGTAACTGGGAGCAAATACTTAGCATGCAACGCGACTGTCATATGACCTGTTCATGATGGCGGTGCCAAGGTACACGGTGCGTGTATGTAATTGATACAATGTCTTCATTCCTTTAAGTTGTCTGACGAATTTAAATGCTACAGAACTTTTTTCTTCACGCCAGCTACTGTCGTATAGAACCGACCACAAGGTACAAGTCCGCGCTGTGCAAAACTTACAGAAATTTAGGCCTATATCACTTTTTTCGAAACTATCCTTCTAATATATCATCTACCAGGTTTGCCTAGAGCCACCGCCATTTCTACTATGGCAGCTCTCTATACATTTCGATTAGAGAATGCCTTGAAGGAGGTGTCATACAAGGACGGACTCAGCCTCCACATATCGGCGAGTTTATTTTCAGCTTCACTGGTCCGCTGGATGTGATGCACCACGTGGTGCATTAAGTGATGCATCACTGGAAGCAACTGTGACCAACCGGACGCAAGCATGCATAGATCGACGGAATTGAGTACAACTGGATGGTCCCACTTGCAGAAAAGTAGAACATTTTCAACTCCGAGCGATCGCAAGTGCGCGTAGATCGACTAAAACCAGTGTCCGGTCGAATGCTCCCAGTTGCTTCCAGCTGCTCTCAGTTGCTTCCAGTGGCCAAAAACCCAGTTGCTCCCAGTCGCAAGGTCGATCTACGCCAGGCTTTTGCAGTCTAGGTATATTTCTAATGGTATTTGACAGAAAATATAAAGGCGAGAAAATGTCCATGACACTGTCTTTGTGCACATACAGACAACGTATCCGCCCTGTAAGTTCAGAAACATGGCCTTTTCCGATGATCTAGCGGTCCTCCGTAGCCGAGGGGATTAGCGCGACAGCACGGGCCTCTCACCAAAGCGGTCGCTGTAAGTTCATATTCAGCTCAGGCTAACTTCCTCTCCGGCCGTACGTGGGAAATAAATAAATATGAGCTATATAGATGCATACAGTGCATTGCAACCAATTCTTCAATGCTGCATTCGAAAACCCGGCCTTAGACAAGAAATCTGTAGATTCACATCTCCCCCCTTCACGCTGTTTGTGACGCATTGGGGATATGGGGTGGTCGCCGAAGCTCGAGTGACAGATTGCCCATGAAGACGAACGTTCGTTGTTCAAAGATCACGTGTCTTCCACAAAGTTGATTACGGTCTTTCAAGGAAAAGTCCGTCAGTGTCTTGCCAAAGGTTTTTCCCGGGTATTCCCGTTGTTTCCACCCATACAGAGCTAATCGCCGTCGTAGGCCAACAAGTAAAAAAAGCTTGTTGTGAGTGGTGTGAAGAATATATATTCAATAAATCAATGCTTCGTCAAACAGCTCAGTAATGTTCGCAGCACGACTATAAATGGAGGTGGTCCATTTCATGGCGTGATCATATCCATCTCAAGAAATGGCTTCTTGTGCACACACAACTTAAGCTATTTGGTCTTCATAAATTACTCCGTTCTCGAACCTGAAAACGGTTCTATACCCTTCGTATTCGGAGATCCCTTTCCATTCGTAAATGCAGAACAAATTTACTACGTTCACGTCTGCATTCACAAGCGATTCAGAACTTCAAGGAGGCCGTTTGTGATCAACGTGACAAAGTTTCTGATTTATGATTGGCAGGGATCTGTACAACCAGCGGTCATTTTCCACACAATTGCCAGTGGATCACCAATCAAGAGCACCGCTCATGGACACAGTGAAATGGAGATCGAAATGAAAAACCTTTAGGGTGCATTTACCCAACCTTATCTAACTTACACCTTTATTTTGACTTTAAGAAGTTTTTCAATGATTATATATTTAGTGTGCTGAGTATCACGTCTGCATTTGGAAATATGCTAGCTTAGGAATATTTTGGGGTTACCATTGCAAAGAATGCACCACAATACCATGCAATACACAGAAATAATGTTATATGCAACAATACATGTATATTGTAAGTTAGATCGATAATGTAGTATCCAATGATACTACAGAGTCACATTGTTTGAAAATTGTAGATAAATACATACTCCATAAAATTGCGTTTCATCAAACATAAGTTTAGAGGATATGCAGCTTGTATGGAAGTAAGAAATGTTTTGCTATGCGGTGATCTTCCATATTGTAACAGAATTAACTGAACAGCTGAACCTGCTTAGCCCTAACTCAATTTATCAGCACACGTCATTTTTACTACTGCAGTGCCGTATTGTTTACAGCGTTCCAAATAGCTGCTCTTCTTTAGTTGTACTGCTATACGGAATGTTCCTGTATTTCATAAGGGGGCCTTAGTACCAAGTACAGGTGTACTTCATATCAGACCGATTGTACTACCAAACAGCGCAATAGTTTCTTTGAAACGAACTGCAATGCAGTTCCCTCTGCTGACTGTATGATAATGCCAAATAGTTAGTTGTACATGTGCTTCCTAATGTTGATTGTCATTCTAAATACTTGTACTCCCTGATGCTTACTTTAATGCCGAATAGCTGTACTTCCTAATGCTGACTGCGTATAATGCCAAATAACTGTACTTCCTAATGCTGACTGTATATAATGCCAAATAACTATACTTCCTAATGCTGACTGTATATAACGCCAAATAGCTGTACTTCCTAATGCTGACTGTATATAATGCCAAATAGCTGTACTTCCTAATGCTGGTAGTAACACCCAATAGCTGTGCTTCCTAATGCTCATGGTAACACTCAACAGCTGCACTTCCTGATGCAAACTGTAACACCAAACAGTTGTATGTCCTGATGCAAACTGTAACACCAAATAGCGGTACATGTACTTCCTGATGCAAACTGTAACACCAAATAGAGGTACATGTACTTCCTGATGCGAACTGTAACACCAAATAGCTGTACATGTACTTCCTGATGCCGACAGCAATGCCAAACGGCAGTATTTCCTATAGCCGTGTCTGCCATACCAAACAGCTGTAGTTCTTAATGCTTACAATACCAAGTACAAAGCACACAAGCAGTTAACACCGTAAAACGACGACGCCAGTGTACCCCAGTATTTCGGCATTTTTATTCTTGTCATCATCAGGAAAGTAATTACCATGGACAAACAAGGACACATATATACTGTGACAGAGGGAGATGGGTTGTTTAACAGTGGTCAAATTCAACACCAAAAGAACAATTTTAATGGCATGTGGGTTAAGTTACAGTGAACTGGTATAAACAGACATTCTTAATAGGGAGTCATGATTGGATAGCATACAAATTCGGTGACATGCTCGAGGGAATTAAACAAGGCATTAACAAACCACACCCATGCTCTGAGAATACAGTGAATGGTTATGGTGGTGAAGGTGAGGGTGGAGGGGGGTGGGGGATGGGTAATATAGACAGGGTGTCAATGGCCGTGTACGTGCTATATACTTGCATGTACAGACTTCGTGGTGGGTGTGTTTTTTTTAAGATTTAGGGTGAAATACTATAGCGGAATAGGGTTAATTCCTTCCAGGCGGACAACCCGGGATTTATCTTTGGCCTACATCTAAAGAATACACAGTGCTTCTTTAAATGAGATGTCGGACCATTTATGAGATCGGTCCATATCATTGTGTGACTTTATAAGGTGACATCACGCAGACTAGGCGCACCAGTGTTACTGACACTGTCTGGTAGGTGTGACAGATTTGTAACGTGCTGAAATTCATTGCAGTTGGATATTACGTGATTCAGTATTTCGCTGTGCCTATAAGACCACTGTGGTGCCACTTGGCTCTTGAGATAAGGCGCCCAAAAGACTCGGCTACAGATATTGAAAAACATCCTGGACAAGTAAATTCGTATACAACAGAGCTTTTAAACTCTTTTGGGGGATCGGATTTTGTGTTGAGATAGAAACTCGATATGTTTGCTAAAAGAAAGACAAAGTGTAATGTCTCCTACATGTCCCGTGGCCGTTAAGTGCATGTGCAACAATTCACATTCCGGGCTCCTCAGTTACATCATTTTGAGTATTTTCATGGCTCTTCAGCCTGTATCATTCCGAACATGCTCATGGCTCTTCAGTGCATATCAGTCTGAGTATTCTCACGGCTCTCCAGCCTACATCAATCTGAGTAATCTCATGGCTCTTCAGCCTACATCAATCTGAGTAATCTCATGGCTCTTCAGCCTAGATCAGTCTGAGTAATCCCATGGCTCTTCAGCCTACATCAATCTGAGTAATCTCATGGCTCTTCAGCCTAGATCAGTCTGAGTAATCCCATGGCTCTTCAGCCTACATCAATCTGAGTAACCCCATGGCTTTTCAGCCTACACCAGTCTGAGTAATCCCATGGCTCTTCAGCCTACACCAGTCTGAGTATTCCCATGGCTCTTCAGCTTACAAGAGTCTGAGTAATCCCATGGCTCTTCAGCCTACAAAATTCCGTGTTTCATTATTAATTCATTATTTCTTTCCATTCCCTTAAGCCTCTCTTTTAGCTCTGCAAGCCATTTCAAATATTCTAGCATCTTTTCACTCTGTGTTTCATTGCAAGCCTTATCATGACATTTTAGTCATATGTTCAGTGTATTTTTGCATGGCCCTTGGTATGGCTTACCCGGAATTATCCCCCCTCCCCCTTAGCATATGTCATTACGCGTATGTTAAGGCTTTTCGGCCTATTTCCGTTCAAAAGCGTTCTGTCTTCGGTAAGCACTAGCACTTTCGCCTAGACTATTTTTGGATCAAACATTTTCCCACGCCAGGCACTTTTCCGCCTATATTCTTAAGGTTTTTCTGCCTATTTGCATTCCTAAGTGTTTTCATGGCACCCAATCTCTGTTCTGAGAGGCAGGTTTGTGTCTTTGCTGCCATTGTCATTGCCACGTAATATGACTTTTCAGCCTGCATTTTACAGCGAGCCTTATCCGTTGTTTTTCTTTTAAATCACATCAAGATAATCATTCTGCACGGCCTTTTATACCATCTCAAGTATTCTCATGGCTATCGAGTCTACTACTGTTCAACTTTCATGCAATTCTATCAGCAAAAATAATGCTGATCCGACGCTCGCGAACCAGAGGAGAACGATATTGCAATAAGATTTTTCTTATATAACTTCCCATTTCATTCACAGTCCCAGAACGTATACCTGGCCAGTGCCCTGGAAAAATCTTCCGTTAACCTCGTTATCGGAGGGATGAAGGATTACCTTCCCGTTGATCTAATCCATTAATTCCGTCCTGGTTATACGTTATCAGGAACGGATTTGACGGAATATTTTTGAGGGCATATGTACATACGCACCTCCCTGTACAACAAAACACCCAATTGGCCTTCGGACACAGTCCGTAGCCCTTATTGTAATCATGGACATGAGCCCACAGCTATGTTTTTGTTTAAATATTTAAAGATGTTTCTTACTTCCAGATCCTTTTCTTTGCAATGAAATATAAGGGTAACACTAAGGGTAACACTATATCTTCTATGAATCAGTATAAACTCTTAGATCAAATTGGGATAAAAAGCATGAAGGTCTGTGTGAAGGCAGGGAAAATTCATACATGTCTGTGAGTTCAAGGCACACTGAGGCTGGTTTCCTCTCTGATCATTCATGGGAATGTTTACTAGCAACCTGCGGATGGTCGTGGGTTTCCAAAGGGGTTCCCCCGGTTTCCCCCTGCCATAATGCTGGCCGCCGTCAACTAAGTGAAATGTTCTTGAATACAGCGTTAATCACAAATAAATAAGTAAATAAATGAATAAATACTATGCATTAAATAAAAGCATTAAATTTATTTTTAATTACACATTGCGTGGAATATTAATTATATTTTGCTAACATTTCAGACAAAAAAGAGAAATCGTAAAGAAATTTAAAAAACTTTTATTCCAGTTCTTGAAGCATCTTCTTTCAAATGATCCATGAATACGGAAAGGAGGACATCTCGATTCTCAATAGCAGCATTATAAAGTATGCCCTCATATGTTAAACAGTTTGCAGACAAGAAACACATTTCTACATTTACAATACATAGTTGTGGAGTCGTGTCCAGAAATAAAATAAGGGCTAAAGGTTCGTGTCCAAAACGTCCTTCTGAATTACTGGGCTCCTGTTCTCAAGGGCGCATGGCCTATATTTATAATTTTCTACGTTAGAGGGCACGACTTCGTAGAATTTTTGTCTCCAGGACACGTGGTACAAGTGTGTTGTGTTTAGGGAACGTGCCACGTGTCGAGGAGAGAGGAATTTCCGGTTAATTCATGCTCTCAAACGTAAGAAATTACATAGGTTTGGTCATGAGGTTAACTGTCTTAGATATAGATTTTCTTGCAAGATACTTAACCTTTTTATTAATGTAGAGTGCGTGCGTCCACATTTTGATGGAATCTTTCCCCAGGTGATTTAGTTTTCGGTCTAAATTTTGCCATAAACCTTTCAATCAGACGTTCACTCACCTGTTTTATGTCGCCATTCTACAGAGGAACTGAGCAGTTTTTGCTCTTACAACTTAAAGGTTTTTTGATTTGAACATGCATATCTTAAAACCCCCAAACACTAAACATCTGTCCCATGTTGTATTTCTAAAATTCCATGCTTCAAAACTATCAAAGTGACCAGTGTTAGCACGTTTCCTATGAATGAATTGCCTAATGAAATGTCAAAAAAAGATAAAAAAAAGTTTTGTCCACAGAATTCTTCCATTCTGTAAACAACCGTTCAGAAAAGGAATTGAGCTCCTTCTGGATCTTTTCGAAATCCTCTGATTTGGCAAGACTAACGTATCGTCCCAATACTTGACATTAAATTTGACAGTATCTTCTAAGATAAGCTTATCTGTTATCTGCTTTTCCAGTTGAGAAATGTTAACAAAGACTAGGTCGAGTGAGCAGTACTTTGCCACGCCATCGGTTTATAGGCAGAGATCTTGATTAGCATAAAATAACGTCCTTGCATGTGTGTCCTTGACGAGCTTCTTTCTAGTATTTTTCTTCTGTTTCTTTGACTCAAGATTTTCCTTGTGGATCAAATTTGCAACGGCACTTGTATCAGTTGTATCGTTTAGAGGCACATTAGTGAATTGAGAAATGTACATCAAAGGAAATGAACGTATAATCATTGCCAAACCTCTCCTTTGGGAAAGTGTCAATACTGTGAACAGCATCAAAATGAGCCAGTGTGAGATAGTTCAATCCGTGCATGTTTTAACACTGTGGCGCAAATCTTTCCCACAACATATAGTATACGACGTGCCAGAGTATGCATGCAGTATATGCAAGTTAATGCCGAAATCTGAACCATCCGAGGAAAAACCCATCAAACGTGGACGCGTCTGCCCTACATTGGTAAAATAAATAGATTACCCTTAAAAATCTTCCGTTAAAGCCGTTATCTGAGGGATGACGGAATACCTTTCTGATGACCTAACGGACCGATCCGTTCATAATTGTGGATTAATTCGTCATCAAGAACAGAATTATTCGTTACCAAGAACAGACTAATCCGTTCAATTAACGGATAGGCAATCCTCAATCCCTCAAATAACGGAGTTAACGGAAGATTTTCTTGAGGGTATCTCACAAAAAATATATATTTTGAACACGTAACCTCCTGGGCAAATCTGTCATTTTTGTCCTTCTTTGGCCAGCAAATCGAGTTTTTACCTCAACACAAAATCCGAACCCCCAAAAGAGTTTAAAAGCTCTGTTGTATACGAATTTACTTGTCCAGGATGTTTTTCAATATCTGTAGCCGAATCTTTTAGGCGCCTTCTCTCAAGAGCTAAGTGGCACCACAGTGGTCTTATAGGCACAGCGAAATACTGAATCACGTAATATCCAACTGCAATGAATTTCAGCACGTTACAAATCTGTCACACCTACCAGACAGTGCCAATAACACTGGTCCGCCTAATCTGCGTGATGTCACCCTATAAAGTCACATAATGACTATGAACCGATCTCATCGTTGGTCCGACATCTTATTTAAAGAAGCACTTGTGTAGAGGCAGATGTAGGTCAAATTTAAATCACGGGTTAGCAACCTGGAAGGAAGTAGCCCTATTCTGCTAATGTTTACCTTAAATCTTTTGAAAAACCCCACCGTGAAGCCTGTATGTACATGTATACGTGAGCATATATGGTCATTGATACCCTGTCTATTTTATCCTCCAGCCTCTCCCCACCCCCACACCTCAACCCCACCCCCTACAACCGTTCGTTATATCCTCATAGCATGCATGTCTTTTGTTAGTACTTTGTCCGAGTCACTACTGAGTATAGGTCATCTAACTTGCACGCTATAGATTTTATGACTCTCTGTTATGCTTGTTTACATGTCCACGCTGACAGAATCCACACCAACAATAATTGTTGTTTGTTTGCTGAATGATTGTTGGAACTGTTCTAATCCCTCTGTAAGAACTATATATGTCGTTGCGTTTATCGAAATTACACTACTTGTGTACTACGTAAAGCATATCAGTTGTTTTACTGGATGCCAAAAGGATGAACTGGCAAAGCTGTATTTCCCAGTGTAGGTTGCACTACACACAATACATAGCTGTATACTCCCTCGGGGTATCTTCATATGTCAAATAGCTGTATTTTTCTAATGGTGGCTGTAATTCCAAAGAATTTTGGCTGTATTTGTTAGGACAGGTTGTACTGTCAAATACACAGGACTGTAATACAAGTAGCTGTATACTTCTTACTATTCGCTGTAAGACCAAATAGTTGTACATCCTTGTGTGGGGTGCAATACCAAGTAGCTGTGTACTTCTTACTCCTCACTGTCAGCCCATGGAAATCTGCTTCCTAGCGCGGATTGTAATACGACTTAGCCGGCATGTATCCGTTTTGTACAGCGTGCTGTGGTACCAAATAGCTGCAAATGCCGTAAGGCAGGCTGTATATATGGTAGCCTTATCCTCCCTAAACCACAGTTAGCTAAGCTGCTAGGCAAAGGGGAGACGCAACCATCCGGAGTTGGCATCTTGCAAACGCATAAAGCAGCGCTT
Organism: Acanthopleura granulata; assembly: GCA_016165875.1. Lineage (NCBI taxonomy): Eukaryota > Metazoa > Mollusca > Polyplacophora > Chitonida > Chitonidae > Acanthopleura > Acanthopleura granulata. Next base: position 5,220,178 of record JABBOT010000013.1, read on the forward strand.
GGTTGTACCCTGAACCTGTTATTATTTTCTGTGGTGAGTTTTCGTTAATATTTTGATATGTGTTAGAGTAACAAAATATTGACACAGCTATAGCCCCGAAAATGTACATGAAAGCAATTTTAAATAGATGTCCTGCAGCTTTATTATAATTGATGTACATTTCTAGAACAGTTTGGTTGTTGTTAAAATTTAGATGTTGTTTGAGTAACTAAACTGTATACATGTATAGCCCCGTATATATATATATATATCAGACAAACGCAAAATATGAATGTAATACCGTTCCTATTGGTTATTAGCTTTCGAGAACATTTTCTATACACGTGTCCTCTTGCTCTTACGACGTATTTAGGGTCGTAAATTATTTGTTGTATATAGGGTGATTGCCGTTAATGCAAGTCTTTTTTAATTGGATAAAATGTATTTAGTGTAAATTTTGTGAATATGTCTTGTACGGGGACATTATACATTGTCTCCCGACATTGTTCGTGATGAAAATAAAAAATGAAATTCCATTATACGCATTATGTGTTTTCGCTGCATTCGTCTTAAATGCCAGTTTCAGGTGGCTAAAAAGAGATATTGTTCATTTAAAATTAATGGGATGCAAAATCGACGCTGATTGGCTGACAGGAGAGATACCGGAGCATTTATAATTTCTGGGTTAAACTGGTCTTGGTCTCACTCGAATAAACGTACAGTATGTAAATTAAGCGGCTCCTCTTGAATTTGCTTAACTCTCAAACCAGCCAATCAGCGACAAATATGCAGCCGTTTGAATGTGTCAAATTTCATAATAGCCTCCATTTTCATTTTCAAGCTGAAAAACAGATATCTTGTGTTTCCGATTTCGGTCAAGAGATCTCCCAGGTAACAGTTCTTGAAGAAGGATTCAATCAGACCTGTGTAATGTTTGCTACGCCGAGGAGACCATCTATCATGTTTTACCCGTGTCTCCCCGGTACACGTTGCAAAGACGAATGTTGTTTTCTGCCCTTGAAGACGCTGGAATGCTTAACCCAACTCTGAGAGCTGTTCTTGTCCACCGAAGAATGCAAGTTTAGTTTTTAATGCTGTAGGGAATTATTCATGTACGATTCACAGATTATAACCCATAGTATTGGTACAATAGTTCTCTATATGCTGACCATTATTGATTAGAGCAGTCTGAATCCCTTAAATACATCTTCCTGCCTTGGCGCAAATCATTCCATGCAATGGAGTCGCCATGTAAACCAGTTTATGCATGTATGTATACTCTCTGAGCGTGGCTTCAGCGCTAAACTGTTTCCAATATACGCCAGGCCTTATGACAGCTGGCTCCCATATACCACTTTCATTTAAAACGGTCTTACTGTGGGAAAATTTACTATTTAATAAGCTATTTCAGTGGAACATGTTTAACGTTTGGTTCCGTTTCTGGGGACCGTTTAACAAACAGGGTGTACGTTATGTCAAACGAAACTGCCATGACGACCAATGTTGTAGACACTCGTCACCATGGAAGTTACGTTTGACGTAGCGTTACGCCCCCCCCCCTTCATAACACGGGCCCCTATTCCTTGAAAGTGACTGAAGTGATTAGCGCCACCTAAGGTTAAGGTGAGGGAACCAGTCAGTTGGACAATCACTCGAGATTACGGTACAGGGCTCCTATACAGGGCTGTAATTCACTATCCTTCATCAAGTCCCTTACAAAACATCTGATTTAAAGCCACAGCCGAACCAGCCAGAGGAGGATTCCAGCCTGGGATCTGTATATAGCTGATCAGAGAGATGATCGACTATACGTGAAAAACAACACTTTGGCAAACAAAGATTTGCTCGCAGAAATGGTAGATTCCTCTGTTCTCGCTGCTTATGGGGCTTAGTGACAATGAGCAGTCGACGACGCGCAGTCTAAAGTTTGTTTAAGACTTGTCTTCAACCAAATTGATCATGCAGCGCACAGGTGTACCTTTACAAAGGTTTTCGCTTGCACAGTTTCACGTTCGTTGAGGAATACATTTTTTCCACCGATATAGTATGAATATCTGTATATTTATTTATTTATTTATTTGATTGGTGTTTTACGCCGTGCTGAGGAATATTTCATTTATACGACGGCGGCCAGCATTGGGGAAAAACCACGACCATCCGCAGGTTGCTGGCAGACCTTCTCACGTAAGGCCAGAGAGGAAGCCAGCATGAGCTAGCATATCTGTATACGTCACACGTGATATTCTTCGTGTGAATACGACGGTTTGAACCAAGGACATTCTGGAATCGGCGGAAGGAGGTCCCCTGTCGTTGCTTAATACACTGATAATCGCTGTAGACCGATCTATTTATTTGTGTGGTGTTTTACGCTGTACTGAAGAATATTCCATTTATACGACGGCAGCCAGTATTATGGTCGGAAGGAAACCAGGCAGAGCCCTTGAGAAACCCACAGGTTGCTGGCACATCTTCCCAAGTTCGGTAGGGGAAGAAGTCAGCGACAGCTTGACTTGAACTCACAGCGATCGTATTGGTGACAACTTTGACTTTGTCAACACCAGTTCATGCAAAAAGGACAGAAAAATCAAAGAGTGAGTAGAGGATGGATACAAACATGGTCTACACGATTTTACTCATTCCGTTGGTACCACGGCGGCTGACAAAGTACTGAGTCAGTAGAATCAATCATATAACGGCCACTTTGGCCACGGCATGGCTGAAATGCTGCCAATGTGGCGTTGAACACGAATCAATTATTCCAATGGGCTTACGAATAAAGTTACTAATCCTGCCACCATCAGTTCACTGCATACACAGGGCTCCAACTGCTGTCAAAAATTGTTTTGTCAACAAATCACTGAGACATAATAACCTGTTTTCCAGAAATTATTTTGGTGACTTATTGGTCGGTTTCTCATAAAACATGATGTATGAAAGTATTGAAAAATCAAGTCTTTTTATTTACTTATTTGATTGGTGTTCTACGCCGTACTCAAATTTCACTTATAAGGTGGGAGGAAACCGGGCAGAACCTGGGGAAAACCCACGACCATCCGCAGATTGCTGGCAGCCCTTCCCAAGTATTCAAGTACTTTTGAGATCCTAAGATACACCTCAATTAGGATTTGCCAGGCCTTGCAAACTTTCAGTAAAACTCAAGGACTCTCCAAAATTCCAAGGACCAGTGACATACCTGGTAAAACAATACCAACCACAATCGCCATTCCCTCCCTGGCCGAGGGGTTGGCGCCGGCGGAGCGCAATGGCCCACGGGTAGCTTGCCGAAGAGATGGCGGAGAGCGAAAGCCCGACTTATGCTGGATTCCCCTTCGGTCAAACGTGGGAAGGTTACGTGCCAGTAACCTGCGGATGATCGTGGGTTAACTCGTTACCATGATGCTGCGAGTGAAATATTCTTGAGGACGACTTTAAATTCCCACCAAGTAAATAAATGCCATTCAGCTCACCCTGACATAACATCTGTCAGATTGCATCTGGAATAATTCTAACCGGTGGTTTATTTATTTATTTATTTGATTGGTGTTTTACGCCAACTGTTTCACTCACACGACGGCGGCCACCATTATGGTGGGAAGAAACTTGGCAGAACCCTGGGGAAACACAGGACCATACGCAGGTTGCTGGCGGATCTTTCCACGTACGGCCGGAGAGGAAGCCAGCTTGAGCATGTTTAAGTAGCTGCATCGTGGTTAAAAAAAAAAAAAAAAAAAAAAAAAAAAATCAGTTTCTCATTAAAAAGCTTCTTGGAAGACGCACCTTACATCAAGTATGAAAGGTACTTCTCGAACGGTTTTGGCTTGAACCAACCTGCTGTTTTCCTTCTAAGACACCATAATACGCAGATCACGTGGCGTCACATGTTTGCAAACGTTTGACGGAGTTGTGCAAATGAGAACAGTCAATTCTGGAAATGGAAACAGCAAACAGTAATTCCAAACATGTACTTCAAACATCAAGAAGAGTGGTAGACCATTCCTTCCACATACATTTTTCACAAGTCAAATTTGACTTACTGCATATAAAATATCGCCAAAACTGTACAACAGCAGTCCTATATTCAATTAATTAAGGTCAAAGAAACCTATCAAATTTTGTCATCATCTTCAGGCAACAGAGAACTGTATCTGAAAATACACTGATTTACTTAAAAAACTGTCATTAGTACAGCGGGAAATAAGGAAGAGGTCGTTCATAAACACTGTATAATTTAGCACCAGAGAATGCACTTTTCACAGTCTGGAACCTACTTCATGAAGGGTGGTGGGTGGTTGGGGGATGGGATGTCCCCCATCCCCAAAAGTTTTGAAAAAGTTAGATTTTATTGAATTGGTGTTTTACGACAGTTATCAGAAGTGTGTCTGATGGCTAAGACCTTTTGCTGTTGTTGTCTTTACTTATAATTAAAAAGGAACATTTCCCGCCTAAACTAACTCCGACCCAAGTTGCGTATTGTTCATTCCTGTCTTTGCCACGATTTATGGGTTAATTTGTAACGAGTTGAAAAGTGTTAACGACGTTTCCAGGTTTTTTTGTACAGAAGAGCTTCCATGAATGTTTTAAAGACTAAGTGAAGAGTTTTAATATAGTTTTCAGTTGTGTATCTAATTCCACTTCCTTTTCCAGAGTCTTTTTCTTCTCAAAAATGCTTTTAAGAGGTCTCCGAAGTTTCGTTTAGAGACCACAGTTTTCATGAATCCTTTAAGAAAGTTTGAAAAATCAAGTCAAAGGTTTTTAGACACAGTCTTCAGTACAGTGTCTAATGATGGCTTCCATTTTCACTGTCTTTCTGTTTTAAATAAATCCGTTCACGACGTCTCCGGGGTTTCCTCTACAAGAGTTGGTTGTGGCCCAGCCGTCATTTCGCGAATCGTGACGACAGGTTCTTCTGAGCCTATTTCCTCCTCAATGGCGACGGTCTGTAGAGCCAGCGGTAGTTCTGAGGTCAGAGCTGATGCTGGTGAGATTTCTAAAGTCACAACTGTTGTATTCAGACCTTTTTTACACGTTGTAGTCGCTGTTCCAGAACCTGACCCTGTCTCTGTAGCTGTTAGAGTAGTCACGGAAGTCATTTCTTTTGCTTGGGGTTTCGCGGTTACGCCTGCTGTCTCGTTCTCATGCCAGCTTTGGTGCTCCATGAAACCTTTCTTGGTGCAGAAGACGACGTCGCAGACGTCGCATCTGAGAATCCCGAGCCTCTCGTGGCGCTTCATGTGAACCTGAAGAAACCTCTCCCTGTTGAATCCCCGATCGCACAGCGTGCACTTGTAGGGGAAGTTCCCAGTATGGATGCGCTGGTGAATGGTCAGCTTTTGCCGCTCGCCGAACTGCTTATGGCAGATGTCACAAACGTGGTTCTTCACCCCTAAGTGGATCTTCAGATGCTTCTGAAGCCCGATTCTGTGAGCAAACCCTTTCTGGCAGACGCCGCACATGTACGGCTCGTCCTGGAGATGCGCTCTCATATGATCGGTATAGCGGGACTTCTCCGAGAACCATTTCTGGCACACGGAACAAGTGAAGGTGTTTTCACCCGTATGCCGGCCCTTGTGTCGCCTCAAACCGTCCAACTGGGAGAAGTTCTTAAAACAGTAAGGGCATTGGTAAGGCTTCTCCCCAGTGTGTACGACCTGGTGTCTCTGCAGGTTACTGGGAGTCGTGAATGTTTTCCCACACGTCTCGCAGCTGTGAGGTCTACTGGGCTTCCACGGCGGTCTCTTGGGCACTTTCTTGGCCAGTTTGTCTAGTTCCTGTTGGAGCTGAGCAGCGACTGCTCCGTCTTTCACAACGATGCTCGGACGTGGAGCATGAGTAGGAGTCTTGGATTTAGAGTTTGGGTTGCAGATGAAACCAGTTACCGGATCCAGACAAGATTGGTCATCTGAAAAAATAAAGAACACTTTAGATATGTACACATCGCAATGCAAGCAATGTCGTGTGATAAAGAAATACAAGAAGAAAAAAAATTCCAGCTTTAGACTGTTAATTTGTAGTTCAACGATTTTACTGTTCGCGAGGCTTTTGGGACAATAAGCCGCAAATCACTCTAGTGGGGCTGTTTGCTAAATCTTAAATTATATTATATTATTATTTCATTGTTGTTTAACGTGATACTCAAGATTATTTTTTGGACTTATACGACGGGTGGAGAAACCCCGAGTGACCGGCGAAAACCTGATTCTTTGCAGCATTCCCACATGTACAGTACAGGTATACTTTACATATACGCGACATATGATGGAACTTAGACGGCGCAAACCGCCACACGACCGTCGTCTACCGGTACCTGCTACTAAGACTTCACAAATACAGGGAGCGGGGATATTTACAAATTCCTTGGCCAAGGCGGGGCTTGAACCCGCAACTTCAGTCTCCTGGCGTTTGAAAGATTACTACCTCGAGATAGAGATAAATCAGCTGAAAATAAATGTCAAAACAATACACTTTTCGTTCAAATCATTGCATTATGCCTAGCAGCTCCCTTGTCTGTAGTGTAGGCCTACAGTCGCAGTGAAATAATGGAACCTCGACGAAGTCCGACGTTTCTCAAGTCAGTCTGAAAATACTTTACGCTACCTCTTACTTCGGTAATCACCTGTTTTTTAGGAAATCGGTTGGATATTATTTTTCGAACTGTATTTATTTAATTGGTGCTTTACATCGTGCTCAAGGACATTTTACTTGTACGACGGCGGCCAGTTTTATGGTGGGAGGAAGCTCTTCAGAGCCAGGGGGCGGGGAACCCACTACCATCCGCAGGTTGCTGGCATTTCAAATTTGGATCAAGAAAAAAATAATGTCTGAAATCAGCCAACTAAAGGAAAAGCCCTATGTCAGTGTCTGCTGGTATATAACCGTCGGATCTCAGTGCAGAACACAATTAGATTCATTCATGCAATGTTCACATATTTATAGTACTTCCTCACTGGAACGCCCTGCGACACATGCTACCGACGTCTATAAGTGACACTATTCTGAAGCCGTTGCCGATCACCTCTCAGTCAACACTTCTCTTAGTTCGAGTGTCTAAAGCCAAAAAGCATTAACACTGTCAAAATTTAAAAAATCAAACGATAATAACAACCTTAGGGGTAACACATTGAGGACGCTTTCTCATCACTCGGCCTGTAACATAAATTTGTAAACATGCAAAAACCACGAGTTTCCAATGTATCACGTATCTGACACAAAACAGAAAAATACTTTATTGAGACTTCTTCAAACTTCTTAAGAGAACGTCACATGTAGTCAGAAGAGTCCTCTAGAAATGACCACGCAGGACTGTTACAATTAATGGAACAATCTGTTGTCAAGCAACACATAACGTAATACATGGCGTCATACATGGTGACGTGTGAATAACCACGTGGCTTTTCACTTTCAATCAATTCTGGCTTTAGTAATTTGATCTAGGAAAAAGTACCGCAACTTAGCAATGATCATAAATAACAAATAAGGAATAACAGTGATAAATAATGCAAAGGTTTAAGCCCAATTCAATTGTTGCGAAAAATGTCAACTTCATGATATATTTTAGGATTTCGTCAATAGCAGGTCTACGTCGAAGAGCTCTGGACATTAAAATCATGAATATAAAATGATCTACAGATGTCATGCTTTTATGCCTAGGACAATGGATTCTATTTTATGTATTTTATTTGTGCCTAACACCGTACAGACATATTTTACTTACAGGTATTTCATCGGTTGCCAGGATTGTACAAAAAAATCAGGAAGGACATGGAAATCCCTTCACACCTAAACAGTGGCCTAGTTAGATACAGAAATGTAGCTATCTTTTTCAAATGCTATCAAATGAAAGCTGTAGACATTAGGCGGCTGCAGTCCAATCAAAATCGAGATTATATCCCAAGACGGCTTTTAGTTGAGCGAGGGTTAGCTCGCGCGGAGTACAAATATTAGAAGTTTATAGAGACAATGGTGAATAATTTCCGTCCGCCCAATTTCGTTAGTTTTCGTCATTCCGCCAAGGACTACAGTTCAGGATCTATGGCCTTGCAAACCTTGTTCCAAAGCCGTGGTAGAACCAACGGAAGCTGGAATAGCAACTGTGGCGTCATTGACCGCCGAGGGTCTCATTTATATTTACATGTAAAATGAAGTCAAACCACTTCATCGTGTATACAATTCTGTCTTATAATCTCGCTCTTAAATATCATTTCCACTATATGAATTCCATGTCCAGCGCTTGGTAATGTTCTCAACATTATCAAACTTTTCATCTCAAAAATCAGTAAACTGTAACGGTCTACCAGAGTGCTAGAGCATTACATTTGTGTTTCTCATACTTCCATGAATTCTATACTAAACTGGCGAGTGGTGACTGATATATTACAAAAGATTATTGCTTGAACTTGTTAAATCGATCGCCGCCTTTTCTTTTTCCTAGGCAAATACTCTTTGAGAATATCTGAGGACAGAAAACAAAAGGTCCTATCCACAGGAACGACTTCGGTGTTCGGACTTTCCACCGGTGGGGGAGTGTTGAGAACCTCGAAAGTTTCTTCATCGGTAGGGACGCCTTGAGCGCCTTGCTGCGCCGGACACGCTAATGTATGCTCGTCAGTGCTTAGAGTTAAACTAGGTGTCGGCCAGTGGGCCACTCCTCCTGCGCCGGATGAGCTTTTGTACCTAGAATCCTCCAGCCAGCTGTTGCCGTGGGCGCCAGACATTGCGGGACATTTGGATAACTCGGATGACCAGTCATCGTCCATCATATCTCGTTCCGATAACACCACGTTCTGTCCTGACAAGTTCATGGAAGGAAACGTATACACGTCACCACCGGAACCTTTGGTTGGTTGTCCCAAGTACTCCAAAGCGTCTGATGATTTAGCAACGACTACCTGGTCTTTTGAAACGAATCCTTGTGAGACGGACGGATTTTCTTGGATCAGCGCTTCCCCGGTAAGATTACCGGATCGAACACCAATGCTATCCAGTAACGCCATCTGGTCTGCAACCCGTCCAGTGTTCACACCAACAACGGAACAGCTTTCACTTGTGACCACGTCACACTGTGACATGTCTGAGTACCGGGAAAAGTCTGATCCAGTCACCTGCGAATGAGTAAAGGGTTGAACAAGTCGAGTCGCAGAAACTACCTGCTCAGAAGTATCAATGTTCACCTCGGGCAGAACACTGTTCCTGCAGGACACTGGTTCGCTATGAGTGCTTACGGTGCTACCATGCACAGGGAACTTCGGAAAGGAGTAAGCAGCAGCTGCAGCCGTCAGGGTCTCAGATTCGTTAGTAGCGTCAGACTTAGGGTCTGAACCAACTTCTGCGTGAATGTTAACATGTTTCTGTGCCTCTGGTAACGACTCGAAGTTCAAGCCACACTCCCCGCATTTGATCGTCAGATTTTTTGTGTTAATGGTAGGGTGCATAGCTTTCTGGTGAACAGTCAAGCTGCACTTCCTCTCGAACTTCCGCGAGCACAGCTGGCATTCGAACTGTCCATCAGCCTTTCCCGTTGATCCTTCCAGCGATTCCGGTGCTGGATTTGGGAGATGCTGATGATACCTTTCAGCTGAGTCCTCGACGGGCTTGTCCGGCTTATTAGCGTGCAACTTTTGATGAATCACGAACCCCTGCTTTGACGAGAACCTTTTAGTACACAACTGACAAGCGTATGGACGAGTCGTTGGGTCGTGGCATCGAAGGTGCGTAGTTAGCAGTTTCTGGCGACTAAATCCCTTATTACAGTGCTCACATTTGAACGGGTGGTCGCCTGTATGAATCCGCTGGTGTACCCGCAGCGTCTGTTTCTCAGAGAACCGCTTGTTGCACACGCCGCAAGCGTAATTCCTCACCCCAGAGTGGATCCTCAAATGCTTCTGGAGACCAACGCGGTGGGAAAACCCCTTTTGGCATATGTCACACTTGTACGGGGTTTCTTCCAGGTGGGCCATCATGTGGTCAGTGAACCTGGTTTTCTCCACGAATCGCTTTTGACAGACGGAGCATGTAAATACATTCTCACCAGTGTGAGTTCCTTTGTGTCTTCGTAGGTGTTCGAGCTGTGAGTAGCGTTTGTCACAAAAAGGGCATTTGTGCGGCTTCTCGCCAGTATGGACCACCATGTGGCGTTTGAGTATACTGGGAGTTGCGAACTCCTTCCCACAAGTGGAGCACGCGTGAACTCTATTGCTCTGATATTTCGGCCTTTTCCGACCACCTTTAGAATGTAAATTCTGAAGTTCTAAAGCTATGCTTGCTACAACATGCTGATCTTTAACAACAATGCTTGTGGATGGAAGTTTCTTTTCAGCGGTTGGACCAGATGAGTCATGAGGTCCGCTACTTTCACTATGATCTTCATCTGAAAAGAAGAAAAAAAAAGTCGGGTCAGAGAACGCCGATAACCCAAGCCGGTAAAGTCTATTTCTGACAAATTAGGCTGCACATCAGCCTGCGGCTAGGATCCGCATGGAGTGCACAATAATTGTAAACGTGTGACGAAGGTACCAAAACATCACCTTCTAACAACATGATTAAAAGCCACATGAGAAATTTTGCGATACACGTTACCAAAGGTACTTCAAATTTCCAGCTACGGAAATCAACTGACTTGGGATCTCGGAGTTCTCAAAATCGGACATATTCCTTGGAACTTCGAATGTTATTTCCTGTTCCGCGCGACACAATGCAGTGATGAAAATGACAGACTGAAACATCTTGCACAATATGCATTAAGAGCTATAGTGCCACCTGATTATAACCAAACCATTTCAAATTATCGTGGAAATCAGATGTTACATATCCACAATACATAACGAATTTAGCTCAATACAGTGTATATATATCGACTCTCATCGTTACTGGTCCAAAACAAGGGATCAGTTCCGAAGCCGGTGATGCAAATATATAACACAGATGTACCCCAGGGAAATGACCTGCGATTGATGTTTACATACATGTATGATGTCGAGTAAATTCCTGTAACGCTCACGTAAATATAGAGGCCGGGTTTTAACGGTTACGTGTATTCAACTATCACACTGTTCTCGTTGCTCTGGTTTCACTCTCCATGCTGCAAGTCTCTTACATCATGGATTGTTAAATGGGATTGTGAAATTTCTGCCAGCTTACTCTTATTGGCTTTCTGGAACTATAACAGAAAATCGTTATCTGTATATCAGTGAACTAAGTAAAATCAGTTATTACCAGGTAAAGCACTTTTCTATTACTTTGTGTGTGTGTGTGTGTATATGTATATATATATATTATGGTGGTGCTTCACTTGAAAAAAATCCTAGATCGGAATCATCCGAATCGCCAACAAAATTGAATACGTTGATCCTTGGCGCAACAAACGCAACCTATCCATACATCATCATCCAAATCCCCCCCACAACTTCCTCGACGAAGTACAAGATAAATACAAAGACAAATAATGACCGTCCGCAAAAAAAAAAAAATAGCGGTTTCCCCCTTACCATAATGCTGTCCACCGTCGTATAAGTGAAACATTCTTCAGTACCGCGTAAAACACCAATCAAATAAATAAATAAATAAATTAAATGACTTTACTGATCTTGAAACGGGTTCTTAATCATGCTGGAGTGTAGCTGTGGTATAATTTAGGTGAATTTTTGATGAGTTATTCAAGAAATAGAGCATCCACAAGCCTTTTCTAAAATTTAACTTAAATGACCCTAATGACCTGGAAGAAAAAAGTCAGTCACTGAAAATCAATTGGCTTCTTCCTCATGCCAAAGTGTACGTGTAGTGTAAGTTTGGTGAACTAAGGCTAAATCATTCTAGACAGCGTTCACAAGAATTTAGCTTAAATGATCCCAATGACCTTGAAGAAGGTCAAGGTCTGTAAAAATTGGTGTAAGTTTGAACTTTAGCTATACCACTCTAAAGGTAGAACGTTTGGAAGGATATGGACAGAAAAACGGACGGAAGGATGCGTCCCACTAGCAAAATACCCTTTCACCAATATTGGCCGAGGGGAAAAAACCGCCGAGAAGTCGTATCACTCATAATCTAAACTGCAGCTTATACGTTATATCCATTAAGCATCGTTGCATCATCGCTGTGCACCTGTACTTTTATTTCTGTCGAACAATGTGTGCAACATGCTAAATCTCTTCAGAACCGATTTCGATCCTAAGTATCAGCACTTTCTGGGTCTGACGACTTATTCTAGTACTGTATATCTCGCAAATCTCAACAATTATCTGTAAAATCTTTCTATACACAATGAAGGGCAGCGACTTCCTCTTCAGATTATCAGGAGGCTTACGTGTGATACGAGGAGAAGGGTTTACACTCTTTTGATACAGAGCATTAATCGCATGTGTACAAAATCGCCACAGTGAAAACCAGGGTGTGCTTAATTAAGTTCTCTGTGTATATATCTTATACTCATGTTCTCGCGACTTCAGATTATAAGGGTATATTGCACTGAGTCCTGTTTAAAAAACAACTGCAACATAGAATGTATGATTACGGCTTAACGCCATGTTGGCAATATCTCAGCCATATCGTGGCGATTACATCGTTGACTAATTATGCAACTTAACCGGTGAAATACGGCATCTTGTCAGCTTACCTTAGGTTTCAGTACGTAAATGAGTGCAGAGTAAAAATGATAAGCCGGCTTAAGCAGAATCAGATAAAAAAATCTATACTGTTCTATGCTGAAAAGTTTAAGTAGCATGACATCGTCGAATATACTTATTTATGTATTATTCGATTGCTGTTTTACGCCGTACTCAAAAAATATTTCACTTACATAACGGCGGAGAGCATTACGGTGAGAGGAAAAAAGGCAGAGCCAGGAGGAAACCCACCACCGTCGAATGTTTTGCCAACTAATGCCACGTGAACTGGTCAATCCAGCTAGACAGACCACGTGAAAATGTTCGCCACAGTGCAGTTCTATTTCGTACTTTTTCTAAATTCCAAAAACACCCATCTTTAGACTACAGGTACTTTTCCACCAATGTTGCCAGAGGAAAGCCACTAGTGTAATACTTATTACTTCATTTATTTGTTTCATTAAATTTTATTTCACACCTTGTCCATATTTTTTCACTTATACAAAGGCCGCCAGGTTTAAGGGTGGACACTAGACAAACCGGAGATCACTGGAAAGACTGGAGATTCCTGGAGAAACTGGAGATCCCGGTGGAAATCCGCGCCTTTCGACAGGTAACGTAACTCATGATAATCTTTTTTCGTTTCGTGAACAACCCTCCAAAACATTCCAATGTTGATGAGGGCTTCCTAGGGTGTGAGAGACAAGGGAAATCAACCAAAGCCTGTCGTCCTACACCTCAGTAACTGTGGCCAAAAGCTATCTTTGAGATTTCCTCTACACCGCGATAATGTTATGAGAAAGGAATATTTCTAATTACTATAATTGTCCAGTACAACTTTCCATTTCACATTTAAGTCAAACAGGTTCTCCTTCATATCCATTACTAAAATGAACCATGGTATATCCTAATAAGAATGAAACTTAGTTTTTGCTGACGAAGATTATGCCTGCTTAAATTCATGAATGTCACACAATAAAAGCTTTCGAGCAGAACACCATAGCCAAACGTCGCCAAACCGTTGATTCCAACACGTAAGTATGTATCCGAAATGGGATTTAGCTTCGTCATCGGTATCCCAAGTGTTATAAATAGAATATCCGTGGCCTCAACAAACATGACAAAAGAAGTGTTTAGCAAAAGAAGATTCAGGCTCGGAATCATATCTAACACTACCAACAACGACAGAGAACATGTCGAAGTTCGAAAACCCTAAGATCCATTTAGAATTAAAATGATTAAGATCATTTCAGTGAATCCCATATAAAGGAATTTATTCAGTCCTGTTTCGTTAGACTCTTAACTGAAGTAACAATGATATTCTCAACAAAACAGAGAAATATGATAGTCATCCAATCTGCTGACTTGGATAACTTGCACCGAAACTAAATACTGCACACGTTTGTAATAAGTAGGAAAATTGAGGTAGAACTGAAGAGCTTTTAGTAACTAGAATGAATCCACAAACAGACAAAATGTGACATATTTCATCGTTTAAATATTAAATAGACACTTGGAAACAAGTGTTCAACAGTCAAATGTAAATGTAAGTTTTATGCGTGCACATTTACAGTAATTTTAACGACTAAATAATTTGCCTACAACTATTCGAAAGTTGGCAATCAGACAGATTTCCGACGGGAACGTTTAGATGGCATGAATTCTTCGAGAAGCTCAGCAGGTGCAAAGCTACTTGTTCTGTCTGGATAGCTGTCATTGTTCATCAGAGTTTTCCGGATTTGGTCCTCGATCTCTGGGTAGTCTTTAACAGACTTGTCATTACTGGCGGTTCCGGGACTGTGCACTGACTCCCCAGACGTTCCACGTTGCATAACCAGCGACCCGGATGTTCTGGGTGGAAGGTTCCCTTTGTCGCTCATCACCAGAGTTCCAGGAGAAGGGCTGTCATCGTGCACAGCCGCGTTCTGCCCTCTAACATTCTCACTACTACCACTGACATCACAAATGAAGTCACTGTCATGAACTTCTCGAACAACTTGTTGTGTGAAGACATGTTCTGCATTTCCATGGGACACATCTTGTCGAAGAATCTCAATGCGTTGATCTCTTGAAGAATCACCAATGATAATCTGGTGCGTTGCTGCAGATTGCGAAGGCTGATCTACCTCTTGTGGCATATGTAACTGTGAAACAATAGAATCTTGGTTCCGACTTTGTTCGTTCCGAAACAACGTACTCGACGGTATAACACGAATATCTGTATTTTGTTGTATAATGGTCATCACAGTTTCTGATGAAGCTGTTAGCGATGGATTAAACTCTGGTGTGGATTGGTTAATAGGTATCAAACTCTGGCCTAGTGTCAACCGTTGTGCCTCTCGCGCTCCTGTTTCGACACTTATTGGTGTTTCTACAGCAGTGGTCAAGGGCTGAGATGATGACCGCGGTGCTAATCCAGCATACGCCATTGAGAAATTCAACATTGCATTAGGTGGTACTGTTTCAACGCCCGATCGGCTGGTTGGCATCACTGCTGGAAACACAGGGGTTTCTGTTTCCACCAACATTTGTATTGCAGAAGGTGCCGGCTGTGTGGGCACAGTATCACCACCAGCAGAAAACTGTGTAATGGGCATGTAACTGTGAGACAGCCCTGGTTGTAACTCGGCCACAGAAATCCCTTCGTGATGCAAAGATTCAACGGATGAATTTCGTCTGACAATTGTTTGAACTGCTCCATCTTTGGGACAGACAGATTTTGTTCGCGTTCCGCCAAAGGTTTCGTTATTCTGACCCGGAAGCAACGACTGGGAAGCATCTTGTCCATGTGACTGGAAAGTTTCATGGGTATGGCTTCCTACTACAGCTTGTACAGTCCTTCCCTGTTGTGGTATAGATTCCACCCCGGTACTTGCTGTGGGAAAACATAATAAGACCTGTGGTAAGGGCATGTCTGATGCCACTTGCATGTTGGTAGATTCTACACCAGAAGATGGAGGTAACAATGATGTGACAGAAGACTGTTGTTGTACAGTGCCGTGTGTTGGGTCGTGATATACATTTCCCTGATGCTGGAAATGCTGAGACAAGTCCTTTCTGTTAGACTCGCGCGTAAAGTGGGTCGAGCAGTGAAATGTGTACTCTCCTATAGACGTAGGCAACAGCCCAGGATGATCATTCACAGCCGAAACACCAGTCATCGTTATTGGCAGTGGATTAGGTTGTGCTTTATTCTGAGCAGATTTCGTTCCCATGTAAGAAGCATCCCCTAAGTTTTCACCCACCGCCAAAACATGCCTCATCGCCACTGGCTCCCGGTAAGACTGCTTTTCATTTGGAACAGAGTTCGTTCCCGAGTAAGGAACATCCCTCAAGCTTCCACCAATCGGCATACTACTTGCAGAAGATGGAAGTGTTGTATAGTTGTGGAGTGTTGGGATATGCTCAGTGGAAGTTACAGTTCTCGCTTCTTCCAATGACAGTGAGTCAGGGCACACAAAGTCCTGCACAGAGTTACAGTGTTCATCACGAGGCCCTTCGGTGACTCCGTCAATTCTCGTCTGAAAACTTAACCTAGTGCATGCAGCCGCAGAGGCTGGGTCTTCCTGGTACATCACATTATGTTTATCCTTCAAGTGTTGAATGAAGGCTTCTTTTCTCTCAAACTGCTCATTGCAATCAATGCAATGGCAAGGAGGACTGGAAACAGGTGGTGGCGAGTTGAGTTCTTTGCCTGGCGTTGTCTCCAGGCCGCCACAACTCTCTAATGGCTGCGCCTTGCCTAATTTGTGAAGCTTGATGTGACAAGCTCTAGATCTTTTACACGCAAATCGTTTCAAACAGTACTGGCACACAAACGGTCGTTCTCCGGTGTGTCCACGAACGTGGGTTTCTAGCAGTACCTTCCTGGAAAATTTCTTCTCACAAAACTGACACGGGAAGAGCTTTGACGGAGCTTCACCAGTGTGTGTGCGATTGTGGCGGACAAGATCTTGCTTTAACCTGAACTGTTTAGAACACTGCTGGCAAGAAAAGCGATACGCCCCGCAGCTTGCGCCATAATAGCGTTTGTCTCCGGTGTGGATGCTTTTGTGTTTCCAAAGACCAACTCTACACGCAAACACTTTTCCACAAACATCACACTCAAATGGTTTCTCTTCTATATGCGACCGAACGTGATCGATGTAGCGACATTTCTCTTCGAACTGCTTGCCACAGACTTTGCATTTGAAGATATTGATACCCGTGTGTGTTCCCATGTGTCTACGCAAACGCTCAACTTGGGAATATTTCCTTCCGCACTGCTGACACTGATACGGTTTTTCCCCTGTGTGAACCACGCGATGTCTTTTCAACAAACTCGGAGTGGCGAATCTTTTTGAGCACACGGGGCACTCGTGCTCCTTTGAAATCTCGTACTTCCGTTTCTTTCTGGAGGTCACTTTGGTCAGACTTTTCAGTTCCTCAGCAAGGCTGGTTGCCAACGCCTCATCCCTCACCAATAATCTGCCACGCGTTTGGACAGTCTCTGGTACTATCAGATCCTGCACTGTAATACACTGCTCATTGCTCCTGTTGGCAGCATCAGTCAGGAGGACATCGCCTTCCTTGTCTGAAACCAACAAATAAAATCGGCGATGTAGTGAGATCTGCTTTCTCTCTTCCCTTCTTTGAACAGCGCAAACTTCAATCAATGTCACTCGCAAACTCCTGAAATGCTCTCCAAGCCCACTACTGGCTGTCCAACGGATACTGGCTCTCTAAGGAGGAGCAACTGTAGCAAAGCAGTTGAAATGCACATGGTATTAGTGACGTAACCAGTAACTTCGTCCGCTTTCCAAAAACAAGTGCACGCCGATATATATATATATATATATGAGCACAGAGCTGCTTTCATTTATACATACTGCACACGTAGCCCTGTTAGCGGCAGATTATCACAATATGAACTTGCACAAGAAAGTCACTCAAAACTACTGAAGTAAATATTCCAAGTGCAATCAGAATGATAGTTTTAAACAACACTGCATTCATCTGTACATACACATAACTATTCTAACTCTGAGCTTTGGTTATATAATCAACCAAGTGTTCATGTACATGTACTGAAAAACGCTAAGCCGCAGTTTGCGTATTTTGTGTCTGACGTTTCACGCAGGATACTATAACCAACATGTACTCAGTGGAGTGGTAATTCCTGAGTAATTGGCAATGCATTACTGTGAATGTAAAATTACTACAGGCCAAAGCCAATCTTTAAGAGAATGAGAACGACTGGGGTCAGTGGTAAAACATGTACTCAACATTACAGTCCATCTATACCTTCGTAAAACTTTTCATCAACGCATCACCCTGCTGTACTAAGTTGGCGAAGAATAACGTGAAATTTTGAGGCTGTTACAAAAAATACTCAAGAGTGTATCACTTATACGACGGCGGCCAGCATTATGGTGGGAGCCATGGAACGGCAGATACCCACAACAATCTGCAGGTTGCTGGCAGACCTTTCCACGTATGGCCTGGACTTGAAACTTACAGCGACCGCATAGGAGAGTGGCTTCGGGGTCATTGCGCTGTGCTAGCGCGCTAACCAACTGAGCCATGGACGTCCCCCTTTTCGCAAACCACATTCAACTCACATATATCCATTTTTGCATGTATACATAATCTTGTATGTATACTAGTTTCATTAAACATGTAACAAATATGTACAACCCATGTCCACAGGAATTCTGCCCAGCAGCTGTATCAGTCTCTACGATGAACTAAATATTGCTTTCACAGTATACCTGCATGTACACCTTGCACAGGACTTACTACAACGCGCATTGCAACTTTAATGAATGACCATAAATTTTGCATAAATTAACACCAACCTTATCTTATAAAACACTTTGGAATAAATGGGCCTTAAAAAGGTGTTATGAAAGAGCCAGCTAATGACCTCTTTTACTGCTTTGACAATGTGTATGTAGCATGTATGTGTCTTAGAAAGTCTTAAAATTTTAAAGGAGGCAAGGTTGAAACTTTTGTGATTGCCTAGGGTTGCCTAGGATTTCCTTCAGGAAAACCCCAAGACAACGCAGCGAATGGCACATGTTAAAAATTACATGTCGTTCGACATTCTTATACCAGTCATCAACCAAGGTGGGTGTTTCAATTCAAAAATCACAAAACCAGTTGCCAAAGCCCCAAATAACACAAACCACCAAAGAACTAAGACAGTATATAAAATAAGCCAGTCTCTGATGAGACAGTAGTTCTACTCGTTGGCACAAAATTATCTAAGAGTATCATATACAATGGGCTTACCACTAAAAACCAGTGTAAAAGCAATGAAGCTTTGATATTTTGCTCATTGCCCATAACAAATGGCATAAAGAACACAATATAACAAGGATGATTTCCATTCTCATGGTAAACTGCACTCAGCGATTTTCAGCTTTACAAAACTGATACAGTTTCCTGTCGCGTGACCTCTAAATACGGGAGAATTTCTGTGTTTTCGCAATCCGCAATTTTCAACATAACAGCTGTAACCGTTTTCTGTCATATCACCTCCAAATAAGGGGAAAACTGCACTTTTTCGAACTTTGATCGTAATTTGCGTCAATGTTATACATCGTAGGAAATAAATCAGATCTGATTTGTGACCAGGCCATCAAACTACCTTTGCTGGCATAGTTAAAATATTTAAATTCAAAAACTTTTGGTCACGCAACAAGATATAAAAATGATTTTTGCACAGTTATCTTTCCCCAAGGTGTTCTATTTGTATTATAAATTTCAGCTTAATCGCATGCACCATACTCGAGAAGATGACATGTCAACAACATTCTACTCATGGCAATATGGCATCCAAAGTAGGTTAAGTTGATCAATAGAAGTTGTGGGGAAAAATTTTCGATGTAAAATGATAAGAAATAGACTGGATTTGAACCTCACATTGCTAGGGCTAGTCTGCAGTGCCTACTGATTTCATGATACTTGAAAATAAGATAGAGAAAAGACTAGCAGTATTTAACTGGATTTGAACCAATAAAGGCTGCTGCATGTAGGTACAATGCAAGGCGGAATTAAAAACACCCCTTCCTCGAAAGTGGTATGACCCCACAGACCTTGTCCAGTATGTATACCATATGGTCATACCATTTCATCCAAAGGGGTGTTTTGAAAAATGTCAGGCACCTATCTCCAGGCTAGCAACCTTAACTAGGGCTATGGTGAAAGCCAGGGATAAGAAAACAAACAGATACCAGGACTGTGCTATATGTAGGGAGAGACTGTGCCTTTGATCTACTGCTCCCAGCAGGAGCACCAGCGCGAGCACCAGCACCCGCACCAACACCGAGAAGTTTAACAAATTTTTATTGTTTTTTTAGTGAAAACTTGAAAATTATACAAAGCACAAAAATAATTCTTCCATATTTGTAACCCTGACATCACTAAGCACGAGATTTTATGCAATGTTTACCTCCCTAAAAAGGTCAATAATTTGCAACCAATCATCGAAATGAAAAACTGATACTACGAATTATGTATCTTGCTGTGTTCTAAACTATAACAAAGTTTCGCTGAAATCATACAAAACAGTTAGAGTAATAGCGTTTTAAAGGAAATGTTAACATCAACAGACAAACGGACGAATGATCACCGAAATGGAAAATCAATACTATGAACGATGTATCTTGATGTAGTCTACACCTCAACCACGTTTTGCTGAAATCACACAACAACTGCAGAAGTAGCATTTCGAAAATGTTAACATATTCTGGATAAACAGAGACGCCGACAGAAAATGGAAAATCGATACTAACATCTTGATTTATCTTGATGTCATCTACTTGACCCAGTTTTTAATCACAACGGACTAAAACTGTATGAGTAGAAGTGTTTTGAAGCAAAAGTTAAAAGATGCCAGACAGAGACAAACAGATGGACGGGTGCCGGACAACATGCTAATACATAACCTCTCCTGGTCTCCGACCAATACAGCTAAAAAATTAGGACAGGCTGAAGCAAAGAGAAGTCGTCTTTCAATGATGAACAGTTTTCAATGATGACGAAAAGACAAATGAATATTCTAGGCGGATGAATAAAATCGGTATCCAAATTGTGTACCATTTTAGCCCATATTGTGTTTCTGATCAAATATGAATCCAAAAAGGCGTTCATTCACAACATGATGAACAGGGCTAACCTGAATGAGACACAATAATGAAGTCTCAGAGATTCTGGACACTCAATCAATATTGACTAACAAGAGACATGTACTCATTGTAAAAATTAAGCAACTTGAAGTGAAGACGTTTGATGGAATATAGTTGCTAGTTTTCGCAGTAATAACTTGTGACGTTGATTGAAATCATCATGCAACACGCATGGTCTAACCAATACTACAAGGGGAGATATGCATACGCCAAATGCAGGGCCTTTTGCTATATTACTAGAAGACAGGACGTCCCATATTTCTACCGACCAAGAGGCGCAATCACAAATATAGAGCCACTTGGGTAAGAGTACATCTACCTGTGACATCAAACTACTGGTAACAGCCACAAGGTTGTCAAACACACTGACCAACATACAGTACAAGGAAACTGAAAGTAAGCCTGCTTAACAGCCAGCTGACCATTTAAAGTGGATTCAACCATCTCTGGCCAGTGAGTTTTAGGCATAGTAGGCACAGCGACCACATTGGTTATAGGTTCCTGGATCCTTACGCTTCGCTGAACCCTTGGCCAAGGAGGGCCCACTAAAAAGAGTCTAAATTTGTGTACACTACTATAGTATTGGCTGAATAACTGATGCAATGCCCAGCAGTAGCTTTCTAAGTTACAGACCATTTCAACAACTGCATGACTGAAATCGACAATTTTATTACAAAATCAAAAGTGAAAACTAGTAATTCTAAAAATAATAAAAAGCAAGAGATTATTGACAAAATCCTCCTCCAAAGAGACCAGACTAAGATCATAAATTTATTAATTTTCCTTTTGGTATTGTTGAATGGCAGATCAGCACAGGACTTCTGGCAATTTTTCAATCATGCTATGTGCATGATCACTGTCGGGTTTACAGGTAGAGAAAACCACTGCCCTCTGGCAGGTACCTCAGGACTTACAGCTGCAGTCAAACCAGCCAGGCCATCCTTAACAACATGTTCGTTGGAGATAACACTACCGACACTTCGAAAAAGGGCCTACTCACAAGTTCTTACTGGTATCTTGATCGAATCTTTCATTTTTTGTTGTTCTCACCATGTTAATTTCTTTCAAACTGCTATCTCTTTTAAGAGCCGGCATAAAAAAAAATGAATTTCCTACCGATCGACTATCTTTTTTCACAGGGTTGGGTTATACCCAACGAACACTTTTTAAGGATGGCCCTATACATTGATTCTAGTTTAGGCACCTTCTATCAAGTATGCATTTGTTAATTTGTAGACATTCATTTACTGACATTTGTCAGTGGACAAATCTGTGGTTTGAGCAGCAAATTGCAGAGCTCAGTGCAGATACATGTTGTACAGTGCACCCAACCTTTGGCCTGTTTAACAAACCAGTTGCAACATTGCATCAAACACGTGTACTATGGAGATTTACATAAGAATATGTCTGTTGTGGGCAAGATTTTCTTCACCTCATGCAGATTTTTTTTTTGGAGGGGGGGGGGGCAGTGTTTGCTTGATAAATTTCTACAAAAAAACATCAAGAAAATGTATTTCGTATTGGCTGGAAAGCCCATTTCTTGACTAATTCTTAGTTGTTCTTGCTGTGTTCTAAACTATAACAAAGTTTCACTGAAATCATACAAAACAGTTAGAGTAATAGCGTTTTAAAGGAAATGTTAACATCAACAGACAAACGGACGAATGATCACCGAAATGGAAAATCAATACTATGAATTATGTATCTTGATGTAGTCTACACCTCAACCACGTTTTGTTGAAATCACACAAAAACTGCAGAAGTAGCATTTCAAAAATGTTAACATATTCTGGATAAACAGAGAGACCGACAGAAAATGGAAAATCGATACTAACATCTTGATTTATCTTGATGTCATCTACTTGACCCAGTTTTTAATCACAACGGACTAAAACTGTATGAGTAGAAGTGTTTTGAAGCAAAAGTTAAAAGATCCCAGACAGAGACAAACAGATGGACGGGTGCCGGACAACATGCTAATACATAACCTCTCCTGGTCTCCGACCAATACAGCTAAAAAATTAGGACAGGTTGAAGCAAAGAGAAGTCGTCTTTCAATGATGAACAGTTTTCAATGATGACGAAAAGACAAACGAATATTCTAGGCGGATGAATAAAATCGGTATCCAAATTGTGTACCATTTTAGCACATATTGTGTTTCTGATCAAATATGTGTATCCAATGCACTTTGATTGTTCATGAATCCAAAATGGCGATCATTCACAACACGATGAACAGGGCTAACCTGAATGAGACACAATATTGAAGTCTCAGAGATTCTGGACACTCAATCGATATTGACTAACAAGAGACATGTACTCATTGTAAAAATTAAGCAACTTGAAGTGAAGACGTTTGATGGAATATAGTTGCTAGTTTTCGCAGTAATAACTTGTGACGTTGATTGAAATCATCATGCAACACGCATGGTCTAACCAATGCTACAAGGGGAGATATGCATACGCCATATGCAGAGCCTTTTGCTATATTACTAGAAGACAGGACGTCCCATATTTCTACCGACCAAGAGGCGCAATCACAAATATAGAGCCACTTGGGTAAGAGTACATCTACCTGTGACATCAAACTACTGGTAACAGCCACAAGGTTGTCAAACACACTGACCAACATACAGTACAAGGAAACTGAAAGCAAGCCTGCTTAACAGCTGACCATTTAAAGTGGATTCAACCATCTCTGACCAGTGAGTTTTAGGCATAGTAGGCACAGCGACCACATTGGTTATAGGTTCCTGGATCATTACGCTTCGCTGAACCCTTGGCCAAGGAGGGCCCACTAAAAACAGTCTAAATTTGTGTACACTACTATAGTATTGGCTGAATAACTGATGCAATGCCCAGCAGTAGCTTTCTAAGTTACAGACCATTTCAACAACTGCATGACTGAAATCGACAATTTTATTACAAAATCAAAAGTGAAAACTAGTAATTCTAAAAATAATAAAAAGCAAGAGATTATTGACAAAATCCTCCTCCAAAGAGACCACACCAAGATCATAAATTTATTAATTTTCCTTTTGGTATTGTTGAATAGCGATCAGCACAGGACTTCTGGCAATTTTTCAATCATGCTATGTGCATGATCACTGTCGGGTTTACAGGTAGAGAAAACCACTGCCCTCTGGCAGGTACCTCAGGACTTACAGCTACAGTCAAACCAGCCAGGCCATCCTTAACAACATGTTCGTTGGAGATAACACTACCGACACTTCGAAAAAGGGCCTACTCACAAGTTCTTACTGGTATCTTGATCAAATCTTTCATTTTTTGTTGTTCTCACAATGTTAATTTCTTTCAAACTGCTATCTCTTTTAAGAGCCGGCATAAAAAAAAATGAATTTCCTACCGATCGACTCTATCTTTTTTCACAGGGTTGGGTTACACCCAACGAACACTTTTTAAGGATGGCCCTATACACTGATTCTAGTTTAGGCACCTTCTATCAAGTATGCATTTGTTAATTTGTAGACAATCATTTACTGACATTTGTCAGTGGACAAATCTGGTTTGAGCAGCAAATTGCAGAGCTCAGTGCAGATACATGTTGTACAGTGCACCCAACCTTTGGCCTGTTTAACAAACCAGTTGCAACACTGCATCAAACACGTGTATTATGGAGATTTACATAAGAATATGTCTGTTGTGGGCAAGATTTTCTTCACCTCATGCAGATTTTTTTTTTGGGGGGGGGGGGGCCAGTGTTTGCTTGATAAATTTCTACAAAAAAACATCAAGAAAATGTATTTCGTATTGGCTGGAAAGCCCATTTCTTGATTAATTCTTAGTTAATTCTGTTCTTCATATATATAATTTAAAAAATAATAATAAAAAAAAAATGCTTACTGATCTAAAGGGTTAGAATCATGCCCTACTGACTTTTTTTAAGGATGACCCCAGGCACAATTTTAAGGATGACGCCAGGCACAATTTTAAGGATGACCCCAGGCACAATTTTAAGGATGACCCCAGGCACAATTTACAACAACATGTGCTTCTGAAACTGGGACCCTGGCCGCTGGATCACAAAGCTGTCTTAGACTCAAGTCAGAAAGTAGTCTTAAACTGAGGTATTATTCCTGAACTTAGATTTGAACTTAAGCACTAATTTTCAGTTTTGTTAGCAACAGACAGTACTAAGTGTTAAAGTAGCAATTCCTACTGTAAGTCCTATTTTCGCACAGTAAATTGTTTTCAGGCTAAGACTAAGCCTGACTTTTAAGTCTAAGACAGTCTTGTGATCCTGACACTTCTGACACTTCTTGACTCTGGATTATGAAGCTGTTTTAGACTTAATACAGGCTTAGTTTATACTTAGTGGTTTCAATCCTGGCCTTCGATTTGAACCTGAAAACTAATTAGGGGGCCCACACAGGTTCCCTGTGGGACACCTCTTGAAATCGTTCAGATCATTATTATTATTATTTTTAGTGCACTCGTAAATTGCAATATCTCCCAAACTACTGAAGACAGAAAATGCAATCTTTGCAGTTTCAATAATGATCATATGAAGTAACTTTTGACGTTCAGTGTCCATTGTCCAGTCCCGTGATTTAGCGGCCATTTTGAATTTCATTGTTAAGCTTAAGAAATCTTCTTCTCACAAACGGGCATTTGCTGTTTTTGGATGGATGGCCCTATTCAGTTAACCTTACAGGTTCAATTTTATATGCATATTAGACTGTAATTGACCTCAGAAGTTACATACAAATTACGTCACCTCTAAATACTGCTTAAAATGATTAACCAAACTTATTATCTGGTGTTCCTTGTTGTCAGGGTTACATATCTGCAAGAATTAGTTTTGTACATTGCATAGTTTTTAAGTTTTTGCTGAAAAGCCAACAAAAATTTAAACAACATGGCACCTTCGTGCAAGACTTCATGAAAGCATGATACCTGCTAGTCAGGGGTTCAAATTCAGTTCATTCTTTTGCAATCTTTTCAGTTTTTTCTCTTTCGTACTATCATAAAGTTATCAGAGGACTACCAGATGTGGTAAACAGGTAATAGTATGGACCCCGCCAACGCTGTTGGACAACAGCTTTAATTATCATTTTTATTATGAAGGTCTGGGACAATTCTTAGCACTGAAATAAAAATCCTTAAGATGAGTCAAAATTTTAGCGCAGTGCACTGTTTTGTTGCTAAGACTAATATTTTACTTAAGTTGAAGATAACTTCATGATCTAGGCGCCTGGGGCAAGTTTCACAAAGCAATCCTGTGCTTAAGTAAAACTTCATTAAAATAAATATTATTGAAACTTTAAAATAAAATCATGGATGGGGCACACATATCATGCCGAAGTACAACGGACACATATTTAAAAATCAGTGAGTATCAAATAAGATGCTAAATTGAGTTTAATGTTTTGGACTTATGTCAAAAATTGCTTTGTGGAATGGAGCCCTGATGCACACCACATATTAATAAGTACACTTTCAAGAATTTCACAGCAAACTCACCATCAGGTATATCGGGGTGAACTTTTTTCTTGTGTCTCGACAGAGATTTCAGCAGGACAAAGGACTTCGTACAATGGCTACACTGAAACTCTCCCTTCCCAGTCTTACCCCCAGGGGTGCTGTTTGTGGGAAGTTCTTCCTGCATGCTGCTCACTTCAGACAGAGTCACCAGCTTCTGTATACCTGTCAGGTGTTAGGAACAGACTGTGTACATGAAGACAATTACGTCTTCCACCTAAAATTTAACATTTTGCTGGAGTTTTGACTGACTCAATCACCTTACCGGACACAACTGTTAGAGTCTTTTGTGAGAAGTTTCATTACTGTATTTCACCTATGGCTTAGAAAGTTGCGCTTTCAGAAGCACATCGAGGCCTTATAATGATACTTTTGTTTTATTTTTCTTTTTCATCGGTGTTTTACGCCGCACTCAAGAATATTTCACTTGTATGACGGCCGCCAGCATTATGGTGGGGAGAAACCGGACAGAGCCCAGGGGAAACCCATGATCATCCGCAGGTTGCTGGCAGACCTTTCCACGTCTGGTCCATGGCCGGAGAGGAAGCCAGCACCAGATGGACTTGAACTTACAGCAACCACACTGGCATGAGGCTTCTGGGTTATTACGTTGCGCGATACTTTTTCGTAGAAAGCTCCTAACTGGCCCCAAGAGGTGGATGAATCAGTTAGGATCAAGCAAAACAAGACACTTAAAAAAATACTAAACAGGTCATATACATGTACAATAGTTTCTTATCAGAAGTGTCGTCATCAACAGCATCACTTCAAGACCTTAATCTACTTCCGCAGTTGCAACAACATTTAGCTGAAAATCTGCCAGGGTATCGGTAGATAGCAGTCAAACAAAGCGGCAAGTCATGGGCCAATCAGCTTTGGTGACAACAGTACTTTAGCTGAATGAGCCAGTAAGGATTTAAGTGCAAAAAAACAAAAATTTTACCTCTTGCAGGTGAACACTTTTTCATCATGACAATCACAACTTTTCATTACAACTCTCGCCACAATATACGTGGCGTTAAGCAATAATCATTTATTCATTACACATGGTAAATGAAAATACCTGTCTTATCAGTGACAGCTGTATGAATGGTCCCATCTTCCCCCATTTCCTCATCACCTTCTGTCACTATGACAAAACGCGGAATTGGCGTGTTCATGATGGCGACAGTTCACTTGCACTCAGCCTTAAAGTGTTCTGTAAGAACAACAAAAACATGTGCCAATACACTGATTCCGTTGGAATAGATCATGAATACATATTTATGTTGCATCACACAAAATATATCACTGGACAGCAACGGTCATATTTGATACAGAACTGCAGCTCTCCTTTTCAATATGGTGGTAGACGAAGAGCTACAAAGTGAAGCTGACGACACAGGACAGGTTATTTAGCTGCTTAGACAAGGATCCTTGTCTAAATACTGTGAGAGCATACAAGAGCATACAGTTCAATAAAAAAGTATGGTTTCTATAAACCCATGTCTTGCACTACACCTTTTAAAGTACAGTTATTCACCACAGCTTCCAACAGATGCTACTATTTCTTCTCCACACCAGGTATCCCTTCTCCAGTTGAGACTCACCATGTCTTCATGTTGCCTCCTATTGGATATAGGCCACTGCCGCCCTAAATGTATGTCTGCAGACTTCGCATTGTGGCTCTTCAAGGAGAGCTGCACTAGTGTATCTACAGTCACTTGTAACATGTACATTCCCATATCCTGCAGCCGACGCCATATGTATGAAACCTCACCTGACATAAGGGTTCCTGCAGTTGTGTAACGCAGTAACTACATGTGATTCAGTCTAATACTACTTATTATGATTCCGCTCTAATCAATAAAGCTCAGTCAAGTGGTGACCGTTTTGTAACCCAAATCTTTCTTACTAAAGTGAGAGCTGAACGCTTCCAGAAACAGCAGACTTCCTATAAAATGAATGAATGAATGATTATGGCTTAACGCCACATCGGCAATATCTCAGCCATATCGTGGCGAGTCCTATAAAATGTGCCGAACTATTTATATTATATCTGTAACTGCTATGGGGAGGGGGGGGGGGGTTTATGGTCATGTTTAGCATTAAAAAGCACAATAACTTATTTATTATTTGATTCTTGTTTTATGCCGTACTCAAGAATACTTCACTTATACGACGGCAGCCAGAATTATGGTTGGGGGAAACCGGACATAGCCTGGGGTAAAACCCACGACCATCTGCAGTTTGCTCGCAGGCCTTCCCACATACGCCTGGAGAAGCCAGCGTGACCTGAGCTTGAACTCACAGCGATCACAATGGCGAGAGGCACGTAGGTCATTACGCTGTACTAGCGCGCTAACATCCTCGGCCATGGGCCCCTCCTCTCCCCCTAAAAAGCACAGTCTGTTCTAGACATTAGAAGAATTAGTGGCTTACTTCAGTTGTTTCATGTTGCACATGTCCTTGCATTAGTCCTAAAGATGCCAAATGTACGTTAACATAGTTATCAATCCGTCGAATGACATGCTACTTTTTGTAAGATCTAACCGCAGCCATCATTGTCGAGGATAAAAGGTGAAAAGGTCCACGTTATCCTTTTCCAGCGTACTTTAATTTGACCTGTAATTGGTACCAAACAACAGTACGTTATGAATTTTAATGACAACCCCGAGATCGTTTGATCTTCAGCTACTCTAAGCATTCACCAACTCCTGACAAAATTTCATCACAAAACTCCTCACACCTATCAGAATTGTTTTCAAGATGGCCGACAAGCGCCACATCGAGCAGGAAAACAAATCATTAAAAAAACGGTGTCAACCAGCATTGATATATGGCTGTAGGTGATAATTACTGACAGTTTAACAGATTATTACCATACGTTGCTAAACCGGTGATTTGTTATACCTGCACGACGAGTCCAGAAGCTTTGCAGCACTTTTGATGGCATCCAAACTGCACACCGTGTCACGGAATGTTGCGCGTGATCGTAATACTACTGACACATGCGCAGGAAGCGCGCTTGCCTTTCGTAGGGAGGAGTCATTATTCGATGATGCCCATGGCCAACCTTCGTCATACGTCAGGGGTTCGAAACTATCGTGTCGAGTGGATTTCCTTTTAACATGGATACGTGTGAAAAACTAGATGACAAAAGTCCATTGAGTGGCTCAGAGGTTTATTTTTTCTTAGGCTAATGAAACTTGATTACTTGTTTCTCGTCGTGAGAATTTTTGCTTATATGTACTGGAAATACGCGCGACTACAGATGAAATTACCTTTCGTTATGTACTAAATGGCTTAGTGTGAGAGTTAACCGCCTTATACTTACCCAACAAGTTCTAGACCCTGGCCGGACAAAGCGACATCCTATGTACAGCTACCGAGTCGCACGAGTTAACAAAAAAAAAAGAAGTAAAGTTTCACAACATATTTTGTAAACGAAGCTGTGAGGTACCAAAACCGAGAAAGTATTTTTTAAAAAATCGGAAATAATGCAAAACAGATGCGGATATTATAAATACATGCATGCGGGGACGGGAAACTAGCAATCCAGTTTCAATGGCCTTATGTGCAGCCAATCAACAAGAAAAAATATTTAAACTGATTGTGTGCCTTAAATACCATATTATATTTATTTGATTGGTGTGTTACGCCGTACTCAAGAACATTTCACTTAAACTATGGCAGCCAGCATTATGGTCAGAGGAAACCGGGCAGATCGAGTCTGGGGGAAACCCACGACCATCCGTAGGCATGACTACCTTCATGATAGACAACGCTGTGCAGCTTTCAATATTTTCTGGGGGGCGGGTAGTGGCAGTGGTTATTGTTTCATTGCTGTTTCATGCTGCAAAAAAATTTCACTTAGACGATGATGGCATGCATTATGGTGTGAGGAAACCTGAAGCCCGGGGAAAGTTACCCACAATGACAGAGTGGTCCACGTCTTTCACTTACTGTCCAGGATGCAAAATATGTTAAATGACCCAAAACTAGGCCTGGATATAGAATCTAGAGATTTCCACTGCCACTGTCCTCCAGGTGGGCCGATGTTTAAAAGTGATCGACAGCAATTGTTAGGTGGTCTTACATGAAGATTGCCAGGGATTAATTTGTTTCTATCACTAAGGCTATAACACATTAAAAGAATATGCATCACTGTGCATTAGCTTGTTCATTATCATCCAAGAGGATACTCAATATTTATTTGTAATTTATTCAATGCAAAACGTGTTAAAAGTAATGCTGATCATATCTGGAATCACCATCATACGGACTTTTAGGAGAAACTTTATCTAAAGGTGGTGTGTTCTTTTAATTTGTTCTCCCAATGAAACTCTGTGTGTCAATGGTGCAAAAAAGAGGGAGACACTTGCCAAAGACTGATGATTTGCACTAAACACATCGATGTCTTCCATCAATGAAAACTTTCCAATAAATGACCTTAACCCCCAATTCAGTTCAGCAGATCTGGTAAGCAACTGCCCAAGGCAGCTTGAGGGTGGTCGGCCTACGTGTATGTTATGGATTTATTTGATTGATGTTTTACGCCATACTCAAGAATATTTCACTTATACAACAGCCAGAAATATAATGGGAGGAAACAGAGCAAGGCCCAGGGAAAACCCACGACCTTCTGCAGGTTGCTGGAGGACCTGTCCACCTACAGCCTGAGAGGAAACCAGCATGAGCTAGGCTTGAGCTCACACTGATCAAGAACCTGGGTGATTACACCTGGCTACAGAGGCCGTTGTATGTTATGGACAGTGCCCTGGGATGTGAGTCTAGAATTGGGTACATTTCTCTCACTATTCAACGCACTGTGTCAGCTTCGCACACAGACGATCGAACACCGCACCCAGTGAAAAAGTACAACTGCCACTGTTGAACTCTGAATTATTTTATTAGTTTTTAATCAACAAATATAAACCAGGTTTCAATCATGAAAACCTTTCAACAAACTTGAACCATACCAAAAATAGTATATACATATGTACCTAATATTTCACAGTACATTAATTGCAATTAATTTTGCAGATTTTCAGTATTCAATTAACTTCTAATATACATGTAGGTCTGAACCTTCATTTTATGAACACACAGAAGTAACCAACTAGCATTTCAGATACACACAAAACTGACCAACAAAAATACAAACATGCATTTTATGTACCCACAAAAATAGACAAACCGACATTTTACGTACACACAAAACCAGAAAAACCTGCATTTCATGTGCACCCAAAAACAGACAAACTTGCATTTTATATACATGTACACACAAATTGGACCAATATGGATAGAACTTTACTGGCAGCAAATAAAGGCCCCTTAAACTTTAAAAAGCCCTGTTTTGCCTAGGCTGACACTCCAGTAAGACTAATTTGTACATGATTTGAAGTATATAATTGTCAAAAAAGCTGTGCTTTTTTAAAATTTTTTTTAGCTTTCAAAACCGTTGTGAAATATGATAAATAGTGTAAGTGAAGATTCCACCATTTGACAAAAAAACAGGACTTTCTGGCCAGACAGACATGGCAGAAAATGTTTCACGTAGATCAACTTCAACATACACCTTTTTTTTTTCTAGATGTTAATTGACAATTCAGTCTCAGAAAATGATCATTAATCTACAATTATTATTATAAAGCATTTGACAGACATATACATGTGCCATCATATCAGTGAAACATTCTTGCGTATGTCGTAAAACATCAATCAAATAAATAAACACATACTGCATGTTTATGGGTTTTCTTGGTCTTCTGTAGGTTATATAATGTAGATTTTAGAAAAAATGACTGCAGGTAAAACCATGTGTGGGTCGCCACTGTGTGTTATCTGTCATAATTCATGGGGCAGTTGTTTAGAGTAGGTTTGAGCCTTTGCTCGTTGCTGATCAGCTTTTCCAATGTTCATTGTGAAAAGGGCATTCTTCCATGAATTGAAAAACTTTCCATCCTTACAAATCTACTGTGGATTACATACAACACCAGTAAGTTTGGTTACCACAAGAAATGTTCTGTCATTGACTTTTAGTTCCTTAAATACACCTTGAACTCAAACACGGCCTATGTACGATTTACAAACAATTCTTTTAATGTCACAAAATAGCCTTCTAAATCTTTTCCAGACATAAAAAATTTATTAA
The DNA here is from genome assembly GCA_016165875.1 of Acanthopleura granulata. Taxonomy (NCBI): domain Eukaryota; kingdom Metazoa; phylum Mollusca; class Polyplacophora; order Chitonida; family Chitonidae; genus Acanthopleura; species Acanthopleura granulata. Next base: position 5,252,562 of record JABBOT010000013.1, read on the forward strand.
GTATTCAGGTGAAATCACTTCTGTAGGAAATCTGAGAAGACTACAACAGCTATTAACATTTGCCCCGATCTGACAGAGTGCCACCATGAGCAATAAGCCACAAACTGAATTGAAAATCACTTTTTCATATTACAAGTAAGTAGATGTACAGATTTTATTGCCCACAGGATGTGCCAGGCAAGTAAATTACATGCACCGTTAAGTTAATATTATACATCAGCCAAAACAAGTTTATAAAATACATTTACCCTGAGCAAAAGGCATACTAATCCAAAGTACTTTCAAAGACAATTCACAGCTTCTGTTCCATGAATGTTGTTGTGTCTCTTTACAAATCACTAGTTATCAATAAAGGCCAATTTCTACCGAAGAGACATGCAAACCCACCGCTGTAAACCACAATGTCATTTATTTCAGAACGCGTGTTTCTATAAATTCTCTACCTTTTTTTTGGCTAGAAAAAAAACTGCCCTACCAACCAACTCTACTTTTTCTGACACAGTTGGGTTATGTCTAACAAAAGTTTTTTTTAAGGATGGCCTGGTTGTTGCCAGCCACCAGTGAAGAACAACCTACATGTAAACTGTGCAGGGTAAGTTCTTCTTCACACAGAATGTCTTCTCTGACGTTTAGGAGGACGGTTTATTGCAAGGACTTTCATTAACAAGAAGCTATTTTCACGATCGGGAAATTGAGGATCGGCTTCGTCTTCATCTACAGCTGAGGACACATGCACCAGGTCTGTAGCTCTGGCCAAGGTCTCCAGGGAAGAATCGATAACAACTTCCGACGGTTCTGTTTCAACAGAGTCTATGTCCCCATTTCCATGCTGGTCTTTAATGTGAATCTGTAAATCGTCAAACGCTTGAAACCTTTTCCCACACATCCCACACTCCATGTTCATGCCGTCGTGTGTCTTCATGTGAGTGTTGTAGTTGATTTTGCGGGTGAACTGTTTCAAGCAGATCTCACAGCGAAACGGTTTGAATTTGAGGTGGGTCTTGACGTGGGTGCGAAGCCCACCCTTTTGGGCGAACGTCCGTCCACAGAACTTACACTGGAAGCGCTGAATCTCTGAATGGGTTTTCTCGTGGTTGTTCAGGCTACTCTTGCTCATGAATTTCCGCAGACAGATGTTACAGCTGAACGGGCGTTCTCCCGTGTGAATACGGACGTGATTTCGCAGACCCTTTTTCACACTGAAGCCTTTGCCACAGAACTTGCAGGTGTAAGGGCGCTCTCCGGTGTGAATGCGAATGTGTACACGCAGCGCTTGTGATTCCGTGAACTTCTTCAAGCAATACAGGCATTCGTAATTACGTACACCTGTGTGCACTTTTTTGTGTTTCTCCAGGCCAACTTTGTAGGTGAACGACTTATGGCAAATGGTGCACTCGAACGGTCGTTCACCAGTGTGTGAACGCAAGTGAATGATGTAACGATGCTTCTCTTTATATGTCTTGAGGCAGACGGCGCACTTGAAAGCGTGTTCATCACAGTGAATCCCCATGTGACGCTTGAGATGATCCACCTGAGCATAGGACTTGTTGCAAATCTTGCACTGGAATGGCCGCTCGCCCGTATGTATTCTGTAGTGGCGCTTCAAGTTGCTCGCGGTAGGAAAGCTCTTCCTGCATACGTCGCAGACGTAGCTGCGACTCTGCTGGTTTCGCCTTTTGGGCGTCTTGCGTATCTTGTTCCCTTCTGTCACGATCACTTCTCCATTGGACGTTGTCTGAGCAATGATCTCTGCAGCTATGGAATCCTCATACACAAGCTCTTCTGCTCGCACTTCCTCCGTTGAATCAGCGAATATGATCTGCTGACTGGGCTCGCCAGTTTGCGAGCTGGCCTCCGACAAGACCATGAGGTTCTGCTGGGCGCTGCCATTGGTCAGCTCTCCAAGTCGGCTGCTGGCCTCCGACAAAATTAACAGCTTTTGGTTGCCTGTGAAAATAAGATGCATTTAATTATTTATGCACTGGTGTTTTATGTTGTATCCCAGCATTACGGTGGGAAGAAATGAAAAGTCTGAAGGAAACCCACAACCATCCACAAGTTCTTGCCGACATTCTCATGTACGACCAGAGGTCAGGGTAGCCAGCATGAGCCGAACTTAATCTCACACTGACTGTATTAGTGAGAGGCTCCAAAGCCATTGAGCAGCACTAACAGGTTAACCACTTAGCCACAGAGGTCTCAAAATTAAGATGTAGCAAGCAAACTAACTCAGAGAATTCATACCTTGTGCTAATTTTGAATGGAGAGAAAGGGTTTGCAAATTTGATCTGAGGGGACATAACATGAATCTGCACACAAAATATCATAAGTTGAACGATGTCTAAAGCAGGTAGGCCATCCTTAAAAATATGTTCGCAAAGTTTTTATTTGTACTTTTTTTTTTTTTCATTTCCTTTCCACGTTGATTTCTTTATAATCCCTAATCCCTATCAAGAACCAGAAGAAAAAAAAAAACAAGAAATCCCTACTGATTGACCCTATTTTTCTGTCTTTTTTTCAAGGACAGTATTATTTATTTATGGTATTGCAAGGCAACCCATTGTGATTGACCAGTAAGAATCACACAACCCACTGAATACTTATTCAATGCCCAACGAAAAGAAAGTAATTAAACCCTGCTGAAGATTTACTGAATGTAGGATATACACACAAACTCAGCATGTCAAAAACTGCATCTCACGGCTGAAAGTGTACTTGTGATGGCAAATAGGAAGTAAATCCTGCTGATACTTGTGAAGAAAATCAAAGGAAAAACTTATACACATGTACATACACCTTGAGATATTTCTTCAATGAGAACAACATTTACTATACTTGTTTGATTGGTGTTTTTCAATGCACTCAAGAGTATTTCACTCATACGACAGCAGCCAGAATTATGGTGGGAGAAAACTATGCAGAGCCCAGGGGAAGCCCAAGACGATCCGCAGGTTGCTGGCAGACAGAGCTAGGTGTGAACTTCTGTCCAGACAGAGTGGTTTTCAAATTTAAACTGACGTGTTACAAAGGTTCCATGACTGCGCACAAATTTATCACAATAGGATAACATTTTGGGCAGTTATGCAAATCACTTAACAAACCAAAGCAAAACAGACAGACCCAATATCATTCCACTCCAGCTGACAACTCCTCCCATATTATGAATAATATGCTGACGATTTTCTTTGAACTCTTGGATGAGAATTTGTTTGATGAATGAATGGTATTGGCCTCAATGAGCATTGATCTCCCTTTGATTCAGTAATTTATTTATGTGATTGGTGTTTTACACCATGCTCAAGAATATTTCACTTATACGATGGCGAACAGCGTTATGGTGGGTGGAAACTGTGCAGAGCCCGGGGGACGCCTGCGACCATCCACAGGTTGTTGATGGACCTTCTCATATACATCCAGAGAGGAAGCCAGCTACAGCTGGACTTCCATCTCCCTCTGACAATACTTTACCTTCAACATTAAAATCATTGCTCCCGGCGGACAATACACTGGAAACATCGACTTCAGTGTTATCCGATAGAACGAGGAACTGGACACTCATTTTTGATGACTAGGTGAGTTCTGAAAACAACATACATGTAAAAGAGATTAGTAAAGATTAACAAAATGTTACATTTTGAGCTGTTAAATAGGTTTTCACATAACGCAGATTTCAGGGATACAGGCTAGCCCTCAAATTGTCTACACAGTCTAAACTGTTAAGGCTAGCCCTAGAACTGTCCGGCTATTCGAGACCACGAACATCTGGGCACTTCACCAGCTTGAGGCAGCAACAAGCAAATGACACAGTGAAAGATAACATGGGAAGGGACAGGAAAATGAACATCACCAGACAATATTCTGAGAACTATGGCTGACGATAAACAGAAATTACATTATGTTTTATTACAAAACAATCTGCATGGCATATGTAAATTGTGAACGTCAACAAAGCCTAGTTATGAACTAAGAGGGCCTTGAAGTAGTGTTCCCTATTAACTTCCATATTATATTATAGACTGTTACACCTAGACCTCAAATTGTCTTGACAGTACTTGACTGGTAAGGTTAGCCCCAGAATTGTCTTCACAGTATTGGACTGCTGAGGCTAGCCTAGGATTTTCTTCACTGTATTTTGGATTCTTAAGGCTAGTGCTAGGATTGCCTTCACAGTATTGCACTGATGAGGCTAGCCCTGAGATTGTCTTCACAGTATTGAACTGTTAAAGCTAGTCCTAGGATTAGCTTCAGTATTGCAATGTTGAGGCTAGCCCTAGGCTTATCTTCACAGTATTGGGCTATTAAGGCTAGTCCTAGGATTGTCTTTCACTGTATTGCACAGTTAAGGCTAGCCCTGGCTTTGTCTTCACAGTATTAGACTGTTAAGGCTAGTTCTAGGATTGTTTTCACTATTGCACTGTTGAGGATCACCCTAGGATTGTGTTCCCAGTATTGGGCTGTTAAGGCTGGCCCTAGAACTGTCTAGACTGTTGAGGCTAGCCCTAGAACTTGTCTTCACAGTATTGGACTGTTTAGGCTAGCCCTCGGAATTGTCTTCACAGTATTGGGCTGTTTAGGCTAGCCCTAGGATTGTCTTCACAGTATTGGACTGTTTAGGCTAGCCCTAGGATTGTCTTCACAGTATTGGACTGTTAAGGGTAGCCTTAGGGCTGTCTTCAGAGTATTGGATTGTTAAGGTTACTCCGAGAATTGTCTTCACAGTACTGGATTGTTAAGGCTAGCCCTTGGAATTGTCTTCACAGTATTGGACTGTTTAGGCTAGCCCTAGGATTGTCTTCAGAGTATTGGACTGTTAAGGGTAGCCTTAGGGCTGTCTTCAGAGTATTGGATTGTTAAGGTTAGTCCGAGAATTGTCTTCACAGTACTGGATTGTTAAGGCTAGCCCTAGGACTGTCTTCACAGTACTGGATTGTTAAGGCTAGCCCTGAGGTTGTCTTCACAGTACTGAACTGTTCAGGGTAGCCCTAGGGCTGTCTTCAAAGTATTGGATTGTTAAGGTTAGCCCGAGAATTGTCTTCACAGTATTGGGTTGTTAAGGCTAGCCCTAGGATTGTCTTCACAGTACTGGATTGTTAAGGCTAGCCCTAGGATTGTCTTCACAGTACTGGATTGTTACGGCTAGTCCTAGGATTGTCTTCACAGTACTGGATTGTTAAGGCTAGTGCTGGGATTGTGCTATGATACATGTACTACATGTATGTACTATTAATACATAATACGGCCCCATATACACATGCATGTTGTATAAACTGAGATGTATATTTGACATATAAAAATGTTACTTGTTATACATAGTAACTGCCAAAGTGTGTGTATTGACATTTGCCTGACACATTTCACATCATCCAGTTACAGCTCTGGAAAACAAAGACTTTGAAACCAAGCCAACCCTCTCTCCTTTCAAAAATCTACGTGTGTAACAGTTCTTACATCATGCCAAGAAAGAATGATCAGACGACTGGGCAAATGAACAAACTGACATTCCAACAGAGGCAATTTTTCACCAGTTCTTCAAAACAAAGCTGATTACTGGAATATTTTAATTTTTTCGCAAGTTTTCGATGTGTTTAGTTCGGCATGTTCTAAGGGCATTTATTGAAAAAATGTTTAGGAATTGGCCAACCCAACCTACGTAGTTTTTTCACCAAAATCAAGTCAACAATTAAAATGCACTGAAAGTTGCTCTCTTAGTCACTGTTTTTTTCTAGCCACTGTCTTGTAATGGTAACCACAACGATAAATATTGGAAAATTGACTTTTAGTCTTAAATTTCGTATTGGGCTTTTATGACATCCAGAGATGTGTTCCAGTCGATTTCTGGGCAACCAAATTACGACTTTTTAACTTCAATTAGATGTACATGCATTTAAACATGTCACAGCTTCAACAAGTTAAAGCTTTGAACATATGTTAAACCATTAAAAATAAGATGTAACCTTTAAAAATCAGTTTTAACCCTTAAAAATTGGAACTACTATATGTAAGCCTTAAAGTCAATTTCAAGGCTTTCGGAAACAATCATTTTCAAAGCCTCATAAATGGCATCTCACACCTGACGTGGGAGTTGTGAAAAAACACACTGGTCCCTACAGAGATTTTAAGAAAATGCTTCACCACTGCAGGTAGATTTCTAACTTTCACTTATTGCATTAGAGTTTCATAACTTGTTAAGTAGGGCAAGCCATTTCAGCCTCAATTAAGGCACTGTTTAAATGAATCTTGAAATTATTAAACCCACCAGGTATCTGAAATTAATTCAAGATATCCTGAAACCATTTTACTCAGTCCTGTCCTAGAAGCTCTCAGCCAATCAACAGCGCTGTCTTTGGTCATGTGACTATAGTCTGCCGGTGATGAAAGCAAAGCAAATAAGCCAGAGTGTGGTCTCAAGTTGTGCATTACTGTGCATGTGCAGAACGCATCATACGATGGATAAACAAAAAAACACATGGTCATTCATGTTCTTTTAACATTACAGACTCCAGCGAAAGCCCAGTACAGAGCTCAGTTCTAATTTTTTTTCTGCGTTTTACCCTGAGTTTCCCACTGTAATCAGTCCTAGAATCCACCTACAGTCTCAAACGTCACACACATAGAATGAACGAAATTGGATGAATTGTGTGTGACTGCCTATGGTTACAATGCTTTTAACATACCCACGAGTCATTACTTATCGATCAGCGAAGGAATTCCAGTCAAGCGCAGTCGAAACAGCTATTCGCCTAATATAACCCTAGCGAGATAGGCCAAAAATAACATTTTGCCATAAAAGATGAAAAATATAGTTTTGGGGGGAAAAGAATCGAAATTTGTCCAGATTTTGTCTAGCCTTCAAATCTCACAGTTTCAGTCAACTGCAGTTCATTAATCTTTAGAAGTCGACAAAAATCAGCATTCCACCCACTTAGTCTTTTTAGACCCGTACTATTTATCACCTCTGGTTCCTTGAGAAGTACCAGGACGCTTGAACGCCTACTATATCCGCCACTGCGCGTTTTGGTGGGGGGTGGGGGAAGGGTAAAATATTGCTAAGTATATTCATAGTTTCGCAGTGATGTCATAGCAGCTCTGAGCCAATCAACAGCACTGCCTTTGGTCACGTGACTACAGCAGGTGTGGTGAAAACAAACGACATTTAAAGACCAGTCATACAACTCTCGCCATTGTTATTCTGAATAAGGGTGTTCTCACGGATTTAGCCATCATTTCTTAACTCAGTCCCCCAGGCCTCTGAAACTTGCTGGTCTTCAAAATCAATGTATATGGGAAAAGTATTGCATTAAAAATAAGCTGTATGGCTCAAAAAACACCAGAATTATAAAAATCTCAACATACTTTTTTTGGCCACACAACTCCATTCATATCCTCACCTCCAACAGCCATAAGAATTTACTTGAAACATTCCACAAAACTTACTCTACCAATACTTACACTCAGCAACAGATCTAACTCCTCGAAGTAACAAAAAGTTTAACATCTATTCTCACTAGCAGCCATATCATTCCACAGTCATCAAAACAACAACACAGTGGAAAGTAGCCCGTTCTCACCTCGTGCTCCTGTGCCCAAAATGGTTCGTTTACAAACTAGTACTGCTCATTACTGTGCTGAAAAAAATTGGTTTACAAACTAACTAGATGTCATTAGCTGTAGGGTTAGCTCAGTGCACAAGTTAGACTTCGATACAGATTGTAAACACAGTGTACCATGTGACCAAAATGGCTTTTAGTGCAGCTGTTTGGATTTTCATTTTTCACACAGAGATATTGCTGTATATCTTGGTAACATTGTATAGACAGTGTTCCGAGGAATGTTTCTAGTACATTTATATTGTTGCTGGAGCTAAGGTCTCTGAAAGAACTGTGTAGCAACAAAAGGTAAGTTGAACATCTGATAAATGTGTTTGCATATTGCGGATACTGTTGATTAGTACTGCCAAATATTCTCCCAAGTTTATCATATATGTACCCCAAAATTCAAGGTTCCATGTGCCCCGATTCCAAAATGACAGAAAAATCTGCAAGAAGGCCTGTCTGACGGCAGAAGTTTGCACAACTTGTATGATTCCCTCTTAACCTAGGTGAGATAGACCTTGAATTAGATTTTCCCATAAAAATGAAAAATAAAGCTTTTACGCAAGAAATTTTTCTGGAAAGGTAATTGGGATTTTGTCTAGCCTTCAAGTATGACAATTTCTGAGACATGCAGTTCATTAAACTTTAGACATCGGTAAAAATCAGCATTTCGGGCAGCAGAAAGGATGAGGGTGATGTCACGTAGAAGGGTGACGCAATTCATTGAAAAATGTCCTTTTCTCAATGAACATCGACAAAGTGGGTCAGCGACGAACAATAGCTCAACCTATTTTTTACAAATTGCATCTTTTCATTTATTTATCATCAGCAACACTTCCAAGAAGTAAACTACTTCGTCATCATCTGGTCATATAGTAATCAGCACGCGTGGCTCTAAGCGTCTGGTCTTAAATTTGAAACCCACAACAACACGTGTTTCGCGGGTAACACTCCTTCACAGGGCTGTCGAGTCCGGCGTCTTTCGGCAGAAGCCATATTGGAAATTTCAACACCCATTTTACGGAGAGGACAACAACCTGTTACTGGGAAACGAGGGCGTCATTTTCGGAAATAACAGCATGATTTTAACTTTCAGTACATTTCCCTTGCTACATACTTACGTCACAAACTTAAAATTCTCCTACAGAAGGGTGTGAACGAAAAAAAAGGACAAAACTGTCCTCTGAAAACAAGTTCACCGAGAGTCTCCTGCGCAGATGTGTGTCTCGCGGAAATCCGGAGACCTGCATGGTAACGTCACAGGGAGAAGTCAATGTTTGAAAAATGCATATCCACTCAGTTTTCCAGTTGAATCGATGCACAGTCAGAGATTGTTCGAGTAAACATTTCCGCATCTACAGTTGTATGCTGTGACACTTAAACCTTAAATTTACGACTGACAACTATATCCCTTCTTGCTTCACAGCATGCATTTATTGAATACTTCAACAATGCAAAGCTCATTTACAAACATATGTGAAGTTCACTTCCACAATTTGATATTCTAGACTATGACGTAAAACACCAATCAAATAAATAAATACACTATATTGTATTCTACCTTTTGGAGGTGTCAGTCTATTCAGGTTGTTGTAATCGAGAAGGTGTAATTTCCAAATGCACTCACAAGTACTAGTGTACTCCACCAGTAAAAATATTTGAATTCTAATAACTGAGAAACTGTAAACTTTCGATGCAATCACCAATGTTAGCACTCTACTATCCAAATATGAATTCAAATTAATAGCAATTCAATGACATGTACTTTCTTTCGGAACGTCTGGAATTAATCAACTATAAACATGAAAAACATACTAAAAATTAAAAATATGTAATATCTTATTTATTAATAGCAATGTTGAATATTTCATATTGCGATTGTCATATCCACATATACATTTGACATATTTCATAAGTGCATAATAATAAATTGTATTTTTCCTGTTTTATCTTTTCTTTTTATTTAGAGAAAATTACAGCATCGGCTGGGTGACGAGCAAAAATGCAACAAATCCCAGAACGACCACATGTATGTCGGTCTGCTTATTTCAGCATTTGTGGATCCCCTTTCAGCTTGAATTTAAGTAAACGACAACTCATGACTGAGGTACCGTTCATTAAAAAAAATAACTAAAATTCTCTCTTCAATGTAAAAACCTGTTTGAAGCTGTATGAATCCGTCACTAGATTATCTTCGTTTGAAGTGCTGAGTATTGTGCTGCCGACTGGGGATCTGAAGGTACCCATGCTTCTAAGCTTTCGGGAGAGTGGCCAATCAGAGAGCTTGGAGATATCAGCTGTGTATAACGTGTGACGTAAATCTTCTGAGTTGACTGTCAGTGTAACATGTAATAACATAAGGACAGGGTTTTATTGTTATATATTTTAATTATAACAAGCAAACGTGTAAACAACACGACAAAGTATTTCCCGACCATTGTGTTGTAGCGGGATTAAGTTTCTTGATCGTTTCATGTTATAAATTTACATATATACTTATAAGTTACAAACTGGCTCAGTCGGTTAGTGCGCTAGCATTGCGCAATAACCTAGAAGCCTTACACCAATGAGGTCGCTATGAGTTCAACCCATGCTGGCTTCCTCTCCGGCTGTACGTGGGAAGATCTGCCAGCAACATGCGGATGGTCGTGGATTTCCCCCAGGCCCTGCGCGGTTTCCTCCCACCATAATGCTGGTCGCCGTCGTATAAGTGAAATATTTTTGAATACGGCGTAAAACACCATTCAAATAAATAAATACATGTAAGTTACAAACACAACCCTAGCAACTTACTAAAGTCTCAGGTTACAAGATTGTTCCGCGACTGGAACAATTGCGTCACAGCCCAGACAGAATGGCTGTGTTTCATGTTAGCGGACGAAGGACGGTTAAATGTCAATTTCCACATTCGTGGTCGCTGTTAGATAAAATACTTTACCGAAATAAACATAAAAATATTGTCCAACATTTTTCACAAATTTAACTTTGAACATGGACTTTTTTTCACTTAAAGTAATACAGTGTTGCAATAGTGTTGCCAGTTTGTAACAAAATTGTAGCGAGAACACTGAAGAGACGGGGCGGGCAAGTTCTCAAATAAGTAGAGGATACTGCACAGTGTCTCGTGGGTTATCACTTCCACCTTTCACGAGAACAATATTTACAGTATTCAGCCTACACTCTGCAACATCCTCAATTTATGATTTATACCCTAACAGTATCATGATTTTGTGTGGTTTAAAGAGTTTTCGGCATTTTTTCCAGGCGTAGGCTGTCACAGTCATGCCTAAAGCGTGACGTCGTGTACATGACGTGTTATTATGACGTCGTGTATTCTTGCGTGAGGTAGGAATGTAGCAGTTGACTAAACTTGCATTATTACGTCTTTCCGCTGAGATCAAATTGGAACTTAATAAAATAAAATGTTTCTTTCTGACGTCATGACGTCTGGGTGTGAAATATCGAAATGTGATATTTCACTGCCGTAATAAAAAACATTTTTATCAGTGAAGGAAACACTGAGATTTCACTGATGTATAAATAATTAATATGCAAATTATCGCAACTTAATTATAATGTATGAACGTTTTAGTCAGTTTATTTCGCATATAATGCCACAAACGGCTACAGCTTCTGGGACATATAAAGGACCTTTTGTAGTTCCGCTTTTTCAACCCTCTCATATTCTAGTTATGTATAACTTTTTACAGAAATATTTACATCGTGTATAAACTGAGCATGTATTGTTTATCAAGTACATATGTATACATTTCGACAGCTGCTTGCTCAGTTTATAGTTCGATCTCTCACGAATCCCCATTCGAGCAGTGACTTTGCTCTTAAGTTCAAATCATAATGTACATTATATACATGTATATGTATATGTATATAGGTAAATATACTTATTAAGATCTGATCAGCAGTAATTTTATACGGAGGTGTCAGCAATCCGAGTTATTTTACATTAATGACTGATCACATCCGCATTTATTTGGCACGTTTATTATATGGGGTGACGTGAGTGGGTTCTTGTCCTTTCCTTGTCTTCTTTTCCCCGTATCTTTTTATGGTATCCTATTTTGCCATATTTGCATTGCGTATTTTGTTATTCAAGACTGTATGCCTGCATACCTATGGCAACACTTGCTTTTCTTTTCTTGAAAAAAATGTAGAGGGGGCCTCCGTGGCTTACTTGGTTAGCACGCTAACGCAGCGCAATGACCGAAGCCTCCCACCAATGCGGTCGCTGTGAGTTCAAGCCCAGCTCACGCTGGCTTCCTCTCCGACCGTATGTGGGAAGGTCTGCCAGCAACCTGCGGATGGTCGTGGGTTTCCCCCGGGATCTGCCCGGTTTCCACCCACCATAATGCTGGCCGCCTTCGTATTAGTGAAATATTCTTGAGTAGGGCGTTACACAATAAGCATTCATTCATTCATTCTCCGACCGTATGTGGGAAGGTCAGCCAGCAACCTGCGGATGGTCGTGGGTTTCCGCCGGGCTCTGCCCGGTTTCCTCCCACAATAATGCTGGCCGCCGTCGTATAAGTGAAATATTCTTGAGTACGGCGTAAAACACCTATCAAATAAATAAATTAAATAAATTGAAAAGGTATAATGTCGGACATTTTTCCATGTGAAACTGAAAGGGTAAACTCTCTTTGTAGATGGCTTGTATAGCAACAAATGCCCTTGTAAAAAAGAAGTATGTGTATTGCCAATATGTTTCATGTATAAGTAAGAACTAAAACAACTATCCTCACCTCTACAGCGTTTTGGCATTCGAGGATAGGCGACTCAAACTGTTGTGTCGAAATCCGTACCAAAGGTCAAATCGAGGTCAATAAGCCATATGCGGAATGCTGACGTCAGCGTGCAGATCACGTGAGCTGACGCGGGAGCGAGGCACATGCATACCGGCGGCCATTGTTCTTGGGGGTCGTAGTGTTTGATTTCGGAGGAAACTACGGACCATTTACCTTGGAAGATACCATTAAGGGCTAGGATAACTGTGCAAAAACATTGTGTGAACTGAAACAGACTGTGTGCGACACAAGCCGTGGACTTTTTACGGACTTTTTCGGGAGAACATTTAGTGTGATGTCTACGAGTGTGGATCAGGTACGGTCGTGAAAGCCATGCGCCATTTCTCCGTGTCCCTTTATCAAGATTTCGGGGAGCGCCGAATTAAGTCGCTTCGAACAAAAAAGCTTATCTGCTCACGGATATTACCGTTGCACGACCGACACTTCTTTGATTTAACACATCTTTTCTTTCTCTTTCATGTGATGCCTTTTTCGACTGTCCAGCGAACGAAAGGCCAACAAAACGCAGGTAGGTTTAGCAGTGGAGTCTTTAGGATTTCGACTGAACATGTTGCCGACGCGTTTCATTTACGTGGCCTACTAACTCAACTCTAAACTTCCGCAGCCAACTCCCCTTTTTAGTTCCGCCTTATGAAACGGGTTTGCAATCGCCCGAAGGGATCATACGTATTATGAGGATTGTTATATTATCCAAGGGATAATGTTAGGGTACATTTTAATACGTAAACAAAACAACCAGTGCACATCAATATGTAACAGGAGTGATACGAGTAACCGTGTTGTCGCCATATTTATTTGACGGTTTCAACTCTCGGTTTATATTCCTGCTGTTTGATAACGTTTCGATTTCTTTTGTAGTGAGTTTTATTGTTTCAAAGAGTGCATGAATATTTTAGTGTGGAGTGTGCAATTTTTAGAGATTCCCGTAAGTCAATCCATTCACAATTTGTATATAATATCATTAAGGACACTGTTGCATAAATTTGCAATAAGGGAGCAAAATATATTCCCTTTGTATGGTAGGCCATGCATGTATTTTTTTGTAAATAGTACATTTGAGATCACTGACAAAAGATATGAGGGGGTAAAACCTAGATTTTGCACAAAGGTGTACTGTACACACATTAAACTTATTTTATACGTTAAGCCTACGCATGAATTTTATATTGTGTATAATTTAGTAACCAGTGACATTCACAGTGTGATTGTTGATAAAACATGATGATATGGATGAAAATAAGCCAAATTCAGCAAATTTGAATGAGAATTTGAAAACGGGTGGGGCCTCTGACGTAGGTGCGATAATAGTCTCACAGATGTTGTCGATTGGGTGCGAGAGCCCCTACCCTGTCTCGTTCAAAACGAGCTCGATCTCAAGAGACTTCCGCAATGCTGCGTTGGCTTATATGATAGTGTAATATGAGTAGTGGAAACTGATGTCTTCATAAGGTTTTGGTAAGTTCTTCAGTTTGTGCTAGTTTTAGGAGGGGGAACTCATGCATCTGCCAGAGGGTGGAGGAGTAGCAGTTTACAAATGGTAAATGCCCTTGTGCGTAAATACTGTAAACTCTTGACTACTTTCAGGTATATTACTGAGATTCAAGTGGTGCAGATATGAGTTTCTATGTGAAATGAGCTTGTTTGTGTTGTTGTGCATGAAGGATACTTTGCATGGGATTTTTTTTCAAGTGGAATTTAATTTTTCCTCCAAAAATGTCACTGATAGTTAAACATTAAATTTGAGATCTCCTTTACATAGAATAACAGCTGTTGTGAGGCAAGGGACCTGACACCACTTTTGCATGACTTCATCAGCTGTATTTGTTGAAACTTGTTTTCTTAAAAGATATTGTCTAGGTTGTAACGTCTTAAGGCGACGTGATTTACAACAAGAGTTACAAAAAATCGCTATACAAAGTTTAGTTTAAGTGGCCCCTAAGTAGCTTGAAACCCTAAATATTGAAATGCATTCCTTTTGCCACAGAGTCCTGAAAGACTTTAAACAGAACAAATAATTCAAAAGCAAAATAGTATTTAACAGAAAATGTGCTAGATTTTACCTGACTCCCATGCATGCCTAGGCTTTGAAGCACCATCATTTGATGTTTGGTAAATGACTAGTTTGGTGTCTTTCATTTTCAGTGTCCAATGGCCCTGGTGGAAAAGAGACAATGAAAGATGAAGATTTTGACCCCTACCATCAGAGTCAACCTCATCAGGTGCAGAACAGTTTTAAATATACTTAAAAAATTATTGTATAATTGTTCATAATACATCCCTGCAGCTTACATGTCTTATGCTTATTTTAAAATTAAGTATTTGTAACATTTTGAAGTCAGAGGTTCAAAATTATTACCTCTTAACACTTTAACATAGTAGTTGAGCTGTTAACGTCATTGTTCAAGGTATTGGGCCATCCTTAAAAACATATTTTTTTAATGTAACTTGAGCGAGCCTTTAAATAAGGGCCCTACTGAAAGATTTTATTGGCATTTTGATGAGTTTTGTTTTCCCATCGTGTTGATTTCTGTAAAATCCCTATCTGTTTCGAGAGCGAAAAAAATGGAAATCCTACCAACCCACCCTGTTTCTTTCTCATAGCGCCGGGTTATGCCCAGCAAACAGTTTTTTAAGGATGGCCTTTGCCATGTTCACACTACTGTAACATATTATCTGAGGAAAATAGAATCAGTCGTGTTGTGTAATGTTTCATGTTAAACATGATTTATGATAAGTTCATCTTAATATATGTAGTGTTAATCAAATGTGTCAACTGATGTAATGAAACGATAAATAACTTGTTCATTTAGGTTATCAATGCAATGAAGAAAAATGTTCTTTTTGTGTAATACAAGGACCTCATTGAAGTGTGAAATACATATATATCAGTGCCCAAGACCAAATATAGCTGAACTACTTAATTTTGGTGCCCTTTTAGATCTAATAGTTTTAGCTGAAATGGAACAAGGTTTGACAACAGTAAGCTTTCTTCATGATGACTGTTTATGCCCTCACATCATCACTCTAGCCTTTACAGCAAAAAAAAGGCTGGTTGAGGATATATACAGCACCCGTAATCAATAACTGTTACATCCAGAAGTATTTAGTTTAGAGGATTATTCAGTCAGTAAATGTTGTCTATTGGGGATAATTTTGAATATTGTGTATACATGTACTTGCCCCTGTTGAAATGCGTGTGTGATGTAGTGATGTCACAGCACAAAGGATGTCACCATAATGTACCGATCAATTGCATCTCATAGTGAAGCACATTTTCAACATCAATACATGTAGCTTTTGCTCAGCTGTTGTGGGGATAAAGGGAGGTTATTCAACGAGAACCTGGGCGCTAGAATGGATTTCACTAGAGTGCTAATTGTCAGAATCACAAGCCAGCGATTAAATCAAAGATATTGTCGACAAGGCAGATGTTATAATAGTTTTACATGTATTCCATCATGGCAAGCCAAAGCGTGAAGAGAGAAAGAAAAAGTAATAGGACAGGAAATCAGGATGACTTGTTTTATTGCTCACAGGTTATCACTACTACATGGTATTACATGTTAATTTCTATGAATTGAAGTTGTTCTAATGCTACGTTTTTCCTTTTTGGCCTTTTTCCTGTGCATCTCTGGTTTGGTCTGGTTGTGCTGATGTGATGCCTACTGTTGACTGGGTAGCCTGCAGGATACAACGCCCCTCCCATGTCCAGTCCAGGAGATCCATACAACATGTCTAGCTACTACAATGCATCCATGGGTTTTCCTTACCTAGGCCAAGGAGGAATCGGGGACGGTGCTTGGTCCAACGGTGGAGATGCCATTTTCTCCATGCCCAACTATGACTACAACGGAATGTTTGGAGGGTTTGGTTACCCACAATTCAGCTGGGACTTTCCCGGTAGCGAGTACTGGAGCAACCCAGGTCAGACCCGCAAGGACAGCCGAGACTATAACGACTATTATCGCACGGACGCCATGCCGCCCATGGAAGGGTATGCAATGAATGGGGATATGGACCGACAGGCCGCCATGATGAAAAGCATGGAGCAGGGTCTGAAAGGGATGAGCGTGAGTGACAAACAGGACGGCTCAATCCCTAATGACGTGGTTCACTTGGGCAACGGCGACCTGGGAGGTCCCGTGTCAAACTCTTCGCAAGCTCCCAAGAAAGCATCGTGGGCGGCCATTGCGAGTACGCCAGCACGCCCACAGCCTCCCGTCAAGACAAGAACTATCCCGAGAGCACCTGTCAATCCCAATAAGCATATGGACATTGGGACGTGGGACAATAAAAACAACCCAGGGAATAAGCAAATGCCTGTGACTGTTCGACCAGCTTGGGGCCCCCCAAGGGGTAGGTCCGGGCCTTATAACGGGCCCCAAATGGGCAACTCTGGCGGGGTGAACTCAGGTGTGCCTAGCGGACAGCCTAACACCAATCCCGTCAATGCTCATCCGGTGTTGGAAAAACTGATATCCGCCAATCAGTACAATCCAAAGGAGTTTAACTTGAACCCGAAAGGCTCCCGTTTCTTCATCATCAAGAGTTATTCTGAGGATGACATTCATCGCTCCATCAAATACAGCATTTGGTGTAGTACGGAGCACGGTAATAAACGTCTGGACGCAGCGCACCGGGAGCGCGAGGGCAAAGGACCAATCTTCTTGTTTTTCAGTGTGAACGGTAGTGGTCACTTCTGTGGAATGGCCCAAATGATGTCGGGCGTGGACTATCATACCAACAGCCGGGTGTGGGCTCAGGACAAGTGGAAGGGTCAGATCGAGGTCAAGTGGATCTATGTGAAGGACGTACCCAACAGTCAACTCCGGCACATTCGCTTGGAAAACAATGAAAACAAACCTGTGACCAACTCGAGAGACACTCAAGAGGTCCCTCCTGAGAAGGGCAAACAGGTGTTGAAAATCATACACAACTATCGCCACACGACGTCAATCTTTGATGACTTTAGTCACTACGAGAAGCGCCAGGAGGAGGACGTGCCGCCGGCGCCGATGCCCAAGGCTAAGGTAAATCATGCTCTGTAGGGCTTAGGCAGCCCCGTCATTCGGGGAAAATGGCTTGTTATTATGGGGAAATGTCCTGTCAGGGAATTACATGTCACTATAGAAAATTCCTTCCAGTATGCTTTGTCACACCAGTGTGGAAAATGTCCTGCAAGTGTGGGAAAGGCCCTGACCGTGGGGTGAAATGTCATAACTCTTCCAGGTAACAGGAAATTGTATTTTACTTTCATTTTGTAGCCACAGTACACATAGGTGGAGTTCTGCTTTCATTTTCCTGTGACAAGGAACTTAAACTATTACAGTTTGATTAGCCAAAATGTGATATTGTTTTGTTACCTACTGGTGGTGGTATGAAAACCATGGCCTGTTTTTCTCTCATATTTTATCATTGTCTGGAATCCGGTTCCTTGCAAAGGTAAAACAAATTTGTTGATTTGGCATAAAACAGACGTGCCTTCCCCTGGGAATAAGTCACCTACTTGTGTGTCACCTACTTGTGTGATTGTTAATATGGCTCAAAATGTGGGAGTCAGAATGTGTCCAAAAAGTTTCAGTGGTGTGGATTGGCATGAGGATGAGATTTTATGTACCTCTCCAGGCCTAAGATTTTAGAATTTTCATGAACTGAAATTTTCTTGTCATTTTCATTTTTGTAGAATTTGAAAATTACAAATTGGATTTCTTTGCTTCCTGTAAATGGGTAGCTGGTTTTTAAAAAAAACATTCGCCTGTTTCTTATAATTTTGAGTGTTTTTCACCATGTCGAAAATTATACACAGCTTCCTAATTTGAATATGTTCACACCACAGTACGACCGAAAAATTGCTGGTGTGGTGTTAAGCAATTATCTTTCATTCATTCATTCCTCTTTGTGGTGCCGTAATGAAAATAAGAAGTCAACGAAACCTTCTGTGGTACAATTTTGCTTTTGAAGACCACTTTTGCCCCTTTATACTCACTTCCGTTGAACCGGTGAAAAATTCTGGTGTGAAGCGCTGCACAACAATTCGAAACATATTATAGGTCTGTCATGGATTCCATAGATCTGCTTGTTCTAACCCATAGTCTACTGCCTAGCTGTGGCTGTATGTGAGATCTGTCAGGTAAGGGCAGTGGTTTCCTCTGGGTTTGGTTTAGAATAACATGACGTATCCTATTCTGTACATTATAACTAAACCCGAGTTTTAATGTGCTCTTGTGCAGTGAAAAACAGCCATAAAATTAGGCCATAAATCAATGATGCAAGTGTACATGCATGTACATGTTTATTTTCAGTGACTTGGCATAAACATTCGTGTAGAGTTAAATGTTAGAAAAAGCTCCTTTTTTCACATCTCATTCCCGCTGACAACTCTGGTATATTCTTTGTTTTTCGCTGGTAACAACCATTGAGGGTTTTGGTAATAAAGAAAATTACCGCCAAAAAGCCTTCAAGCAGAGGCTTCATGGAGCTCCAATTGTTTAGATCCATTATTAAAGTGCTCACCTTTTTAAGTTCTACACTCAACTGTTGGTATGAAATACAAATGTTCATCTCAAAGGAATTGTGCTACCATAATTCTGGCCGTCGTCAAATAAGTGAAATATTGTTGAGTACAGTGTAAGACATAAATCAAGAAAATGGATTCAGATGGGGTTCATATCAGTGTAATTTTCAAACTTTTGAAAAAAGATCATGCTACTGTATGTTTGGAAAGTGAAAATGGTTGTACTGATTATTTCAATGAAAAGTCAGATACACCTTGTACTGTTGCATGTAATTACTGCATACATGAACCATTTTGTGCCTTGCAAAGGGAGACAATTCAGGTAACCAGGAATACAAAAGTTCACCCTAGAGAGAAAGTTGTGTAGCCAGTTTGACATCGCTTTGACCTTAGGTTTGGCAGATTTATGTTCTTCGCAGGGTATTGCCAAAGCAGCATCAGAGGACACTGTAATTACATGTAAAAAGTCTGGCGCAGTTGCCATAGCAGTTTTTTCAGCATTGGAGACCACCATTACACATAACATTCATCTCCATGTTTGCAGTCTCATATGTTCCTTAACTTTCTGCCTCAATTCATCGCAGGGACAAAGTCAAGATTTATATAAAGGGCCAAATGAGCGCCCCAGGATTATTTGGTAATGAGAATAAAATTGACCGTGTTGGCAGCCTCAGCTTATTTGACAAGGACAGATAACTGATTTAACTCTTTACGTGAAGTGCTGTCTGAAGGCAGCTCATGACTGAGGCAGTTCATTGAAAAGATTACAAAATTGTCTCTTGAATTCAAAAACCTGTTTGAATTTATATGAATTGGTTGCTGAATTATCTTTGAAGTGTGGAGTATTTTCCTGCCAACTGGGGATCTGCAGGCACCCTAAAAGCTCCTAAAAGATTGACCAATCAGAGAGCTAGGAGACATCAGCTGTTTATAAGCTGTGATGTAAATGTTTTGAGTTGACTGTCGATGCAACATGTAATAGCTTAGGGACAAGACACTGGTTTAATGTTATATATTTTTATTATAACAAGTACAAGAGTGAACAACACGGCAAAGTATTTCCAGACCATTGTGTTATGGCGAGAGTAAGTTTCTTGATCATTTCATGTTATAAATTTGTATATATACATGCATATAAGATCCAGCCACAACCCTGGCAGTTTACTACAGTATCAGGTGACAAGAGTGTTCCATGCTTGGAACAATTACCTCACAGCCCACTGGCTGCGTTTTCATGTTAGTCGACAGAGCAAGGTTAAATGCCAGTTTCCACTGTGGTGGTAGCAGTTTAAAAAAATACTTCACAGAAATGAACATAAGATTGTCCAACCTGTTTGGCAAAGTTAACTTTGAACATCTGCTGTCTTTCACTTTAAAAGAGGTGTATTGTGCTCCATTAATTTCGTGTGTAAGTCTGTGTTACACATGGTAAAGTTAGTCATTATCATTCCAGTGGGAAATGGCGTACCTGGCTTGTTATGATTACTCCACATGTCTGATAATGGACCACCATTATATGAGTGAAAACAGTCTGGAGAATGGTGTTACATCAGATTGCAATAAAGGGGAGTAAACATTCAGATTTTTGTGCAATTTCAAGACTATTGATTATTATTAACTGAATAGGTGCAAAATGCAGTCAGCTCTCCAAAGTTTTTAGTATGGCTGAAGTGCTGCTGATGTGATGTCAGGCTTGAATCATTATGATTTTTATATTTCTGTTCATTATTTTGTAGTTTCATGGTATGTATTAGTCTTATGATCTGATTCATGAAAACAGAAAATACATGACAACTTGTTTTGTGTGATGATTGTTTCTTGCATTTCTACAGTACAAACATGTTCACTGGCCACATGTATATGAAGGACTGTGTGTCCAAGTAATAAAGTCGGCTTGCCTGCAGCAGGCCTCGACATAAGAGGCGATCGAACTGGCTGATCGCCTGTCGATCTCCTGAACGTCCTGAGGGACGAATTTTTGATCACCATATAAACTCCAGGGGAACAATAATTTCAGGTGTTTGCAAGTACAATGTGCTTTCAGTAGGTCGCAAATAGCTAAATTTATTTTACCTACAGGAAAATTCGGACAAACTTTATGCCTGTTTAAATAGAAGAAGAACTGATCACAGATGTCGGTAAAATGAAATGGCAGCTTGCCTCAGTGAGACTACTTAAATTTAATGTGACCTATGATTGGCTCAGCAAAAATGCGTGACCAATGAATTGTTTCGTTTCATAATCCCAAACAAATGTTCACACCTCTAAGGAGTTTGTGGACCCATATGGTTTAAAAAATGACATCGAAAAAGCCAGAGACTGTTCATCAAAAAATCTTTAACAAATGGCCATTCAAGGAGCGGTTTACAATCCTGGACACTTATAGTGACGGTTATATAACTAAACTGCAACCAGCAGCATAGTAGGAGGAAACCCGGCGGAGAAGCAACATTGTAATCCAGTTATGTGAGTGACATAATACAGGAATACACAGAATATCAACTGTAATTTAATGATTAATATTTTAATTAACACTACGACCACATTAAAATCAAACAAAGAATATTATTAAAATCAATACATATATATGACAATTCCCTGCATGAGTTTTCTTTCAAACACGATCAAACTTGGTTCTGAAAATGAAAACATATAGCTTGTACATTGGGGCCCATTCTCTTTACACGGCATCGTGGATATATGTACCATGAAATACAAACATTGATATAAGACCTTTCTGTATGCAGAATGTGAAGTTAACATAAGGGTTTGGGTTTCCATATGCCGTTCCCCAGGAATCTGGAAAAGTCGTCAAAGAGAACGCACAATACAAGATTAGACGAACTACGTAAGCTTAAGGTGATCAGTTATGGGGACCGATTGACCCTCTTGACCTCCGTAGGGGTGATCAGAATTTCGATATCCTGGTGGAAAATCCAGGAGAGCGATTTTCCGATCCCCGCGTTCAGCCTCATGTCGAGGCCTGCTGCAGACAGTGGTCACATACCTTACATTCGTTTTGCCATTGCCTTGGTGGCCTACTGATTGGAGTGTCTGCCTTGGGGTCTGCAGAAACAGAATCTATGCGTCTTAGGCAGGATATTCAAACATTCGGCATGGACCCCCCTCTGTCACAGGAAGACAAAGTTTATATTGCAAGGTCTCCTCGTCGTATAACTGAAACATTGTTAAGTACGACATAAAAACCCAAGCATACATATGTACATGTAATTTGGGTGTTTTTCTGTTTAAAGGGCATTTGATGGCTTGTTCATTTTATATTGTGTTAGCGATGCAGCTTATGAGCAGCTGACCATAGAGGTCTTCAGTCCAGCTTGTGGTTTTAACCTAAAGGGAAAGACCTCGCAAAAATAAACTTCTGGCAAAGGAAAAATACCATTGAAAACTCTATCTGAAAATACATTCACTGAATTTTCTAAATTTTTCACCAAAATTATCGCAGTCAAATGTTTTGATTGGTATGGTGGGATTTATGGACCATATTGATAATGTGGTTCGCAGGTAACGTCATCCCGACTTTTCTATGGCCTTAAATCAGAAATTTAATGTCACTTTAGCGTTTTCATACACAAACATTAGAGTATTACTCTTCGCAAGAGCTTTATTCAGACCCGAACATAAAGGTGTACCACATTATAAATTTGGTCTATAAAACCTACCCTACAATCAAAACATGTCAGTGTTTTTGTTTTGGGGGGGGGGGGGGGTTGGTGAAAAAAAATCTAAAAAAATTCAGTGGAGGTGTTTTCAAATACAGCTTTTAATGGTCTTTTCGCTCACCATAAGTTCAGTTTGATGAGGTTTTTCCCTTTAAGGCTAGAAGACTTTTCGGATTATATTTCCTTTAAGGGATCCTTGTGAGGCAGCTGAAAAATAATCAAGTGTTTGATTTTCCACAACTGTTCGGAGTTTTTGTGACCTAATTGTGAAGCTTGAAATGACCAGAACATCAGTGGATCATGGGAGGTAACTCTGATATGCTCACAGAATACTCCTGATTATTTACCCTTGGCTCCATGAAACCTAATCATGACATAGTGAATAAGTTATAGCTCATTATTTTAAATCCGCGGTGTAAGTTTTCAATGGTTGGGTTGAATTTTATAATGTTACGTCCAGTTGATAAAAAAAAAAAAGAAAAAATTGAGGTGTTCCAATGTGGCATGAAAATGAGGGGATGATATTGGATATCCCCCTGTAACTTTAATGGGTTAATTATAAGGGAATGTGGGCAGTGATTGTTGAAGTAGCGTTGGGCTTTTATTCAAGGTCTCCACTTGTTAATGGGGTAAACAATTTCCCCAAAAGTTGTACAATGGTGAAATGACTAAATATGTTATCAGGGTCATTGTGTGGCTTGAATCATTCTGAAGAGCTCCAATCAAGGGAGATAATCTTACACGATTACATAGCTTCAGAGCTGCATGACGAGTTCTCTGCTCTGTATTGTCTCAGAAGGTGTGGCTGGAATGGCACAGGACAATGATCAGTCCGTATGTACATGTAATTGTGGTTGAAAATCTGTCATGGGAAATTATAGATACTGTTTATTACGAGTTTGAAACATCAGTTTTTGTGTACTGGTGCATGAATTTGTATGTCAGTGCTTAGGTTTACGCTGCCTTACTTAACGCCACAGGATTTTATTATTTTCAGATTTCAAGGAAAATTAATTATATTACATTTAAAGCTTGCTAGGCCAGCTTTGTGCCATGGTAGTAAAATGTCAACAAAATGCATGATGCTCTGATTGGCTGATGTTTGATACTGATTGACAGCAGGGAGTGGTTAATGACCTGGAGTTTTAATACTAACTTGAATACAAGCTCTTCAAAGTACTGGAGTTTTACTTAGCAGTGTTGAATGTGTGTGAACTACAGAGTATAACCTTAATGCTTTTAGTTATTGTTATTCATAGTATGTCTCTGTGTTTTCTTTTTCCAAAGGGAGAGAAGAGGAGCCAGCAGCCTCGCCCCAACTAAGAAAAGACAACTCTTGTTGCAAAGACTCCATGTGTTAAAGACCCATATTATCTTTCATAACAGAATGGTTATTGACAACTCTTCAAGAATACATTTACAATGCAGGAGTCGTGGACAGGTGCACAAGAGTTTGGCGTATACAGATAGAAGCTGGAAAACTTTGAGAAGACAAGACTTAAAATGTGACATTCAAATAGACTTGAGAACTATATAAAATACATATATTATTCTATATCCTGAAAACGTTTGAAGACTAATGT
Organism: Acanthopleura granulata; assembly: GCA_016165875.1. Classification (NCBI taxonomy): domain Eukaryota; kingdom Metazoa; phylum Mollusca; class Polyplacophora; order Chitonida; family Chitonidae; genus Acanthopleura; species Acanthopleura granulata. The sequence continues at coordinate 5,276,754 of JABBOT010000013.1, forward strand.
GACAAAATGAGGATCAGACCTCGCTAGTTATAAAAATGACATCATGAAATGTTAGCTGCCATTTTCCTTGTGCAAGAGCAAGATTCAAGTAAGCCATGGGAAAGTGCTGCCGGAGTTTGGCCTTAGCAGTGACACTGAGGCAGACGTGCACTGTTATCAGGTGGACCAATGAAAAGAGTGATGTGGGCAAACTTATGGCCTCCTGTTTCTGCATTGGGGATAGTGTGAGTGAAATGTTGCATTGGCAAGAACTCACACAGTTTTTGTGTGTTGAAAAAAGCTTACTGGAGCAAGTGTGTGTATACAGCCCATGTGTTTTTTTACAATTCTGTGTAACCGTTTACTACCCATTTGGACGTTGCTGGTTCAAGGAGATCTGACCGCGAGAAAAAAGTGCTTTTGCAATTCCGTGACCTGACTGGCGTTGCAGCCAGTCCTTTTGGCAGTGCATTCAAGGGACCAGCCACCAGCCTAAGCCACTGTCTACAAACGAAAAACTACTGTGATGTTCTCATCTTTTGTTGTTGTTTTTAAGGATGGATTTTTGGGGAAAGCGCTTCATCCTTTCATCCAAAAAGGCACCAAAAAAAAAATGTTGATAATCTGCTCAAAATTGCCCTGCCGAGCAATTACTACAAGTGCACAAGCGTTTCAGCCTTTAGCATACAACTTTTTGTGAAGGGAAGAATTAATATCTTGTTTACCCATCTTGCTGGTTTGCTGCGCATACTAAATCGACGTGGAAACTGGTTTTACCAAAGACAGTCTAACATGTTTCCTCGCTGACTTCGGAGAAACGTCCTCCAATGCGAGGATGATGTTTGTAGACACACCCAGTCGAGAGAAGTTGAACACTGTTGAGGCAGATGGGTTTGATGGAAATTCTGACCTTCAGTGACACTGCTTGGCAACCCATGAGTTACCCATTCCCCAGGCTGATCGAAATCTGTGATGTCTGTGACAGAATATGAACTGGTGAAACTGGAGCCAGGGTAGGGAGGCAAGAGCCTGTTGGATATGTAGTATGACATTTCATGCGGCCTGTAACTTGCTTAGATTTAGCCAGAATTGAAAATCACAGTGTCTCATTTCTAAAATTTCCCCTATTCCCTCTTTTCCCAATCAGAATAGAGAGACCCGCTTCCTGGCTAATCCAATGTCTGTAAGCTAAGTGGCCCCAATGGACTACATGTACGTCCCTCTTGCGATAAAGGAAATTTAACATGTTTTGGGTTGTTAAGATATGGTAAAATGATTTGCCACATTGGCCTTCACGTGAAAGCTTGTAGCTTGTTTATAATTCAGCCAATAAATGTATGAACAGCCGTGCGAAATTGTAACAAACAAATCCTATTGAATGAAATCCTAGAAACTTCTCTAAGATGAGATTGGCCAGTTTACATTTAAACTGTTCATATAGATACTGCAGATTGCTTCATGTGATTGAAGATTTAATACCCATTAACCTCTGAAACATTTCAGACCCTTTCTTACGTTATGCAGGTTTCATTCAGAAAAAAAGGACTGTACTCAACATCTCAAGCAAGTCTTATTGTGTCAGGTTAGATTTATTGTCTCTTTTGACCAGTTTAAAGAACTTTCTTGTCATGTTGTGTAGAAATGAAGCATTGGTCAGCCATTGTTGGCTATCAGTTATTCTAGATCCCATCAAAAGAAACTAACCAATGCAGGAAAATCCCCAGTTTGTCTCAGAAGATCTATTTGTATGCTTTCGAGGACACATCTCGTCAACAACCACTTTTTCCTCGTGGCAAATACCTCCCATCCCCTCCCCTCCCCTCTCATTTTTAAAAAACCACCAAGTCAGTTCCACAAAGAGCAATACTTCTCGTCGATTGCTGCATGGAAAACAAACTGTGATAGGATTGACACATTGTTATAAGAAGCTCTCTTATTTGCAGTACCAATAGAGCAGGTTAAAACGGCTCTACTTCTATCCACCTTATGGAAGGATCTAATGGCCTGTAGAAGAAAATCTTTTCAGTTTGTCTTGGTGAAGAACAGAAAGTAACACGCAACAAACTAATGGGCTTTACTGCAGATGAGACCAAGTGTTTGAAAAGTAGTTCAGTGCAAGAGAACTTAACTTGCTAGTGGGAACCATAAAGGTTTCAAGAAAACCCTACTTCGCACTCTTGATGTGTCAATTTGAAGTAATGATTTCTTCCCAGTTTTGTAAAAAGGAAAACACAAATCTTACGTGTCCTTTTTATGAGATATAAAAGGTGTCCTTTTCTTTCCTGTTCTTTACCAGTATCAGATTTCCAGCCACCAAGTTTCACCAGAGTCCGTCGACGTCTTCGTTTTATATGTAGTGGTGGCAGTTCGACATGTTAGTCAGATCCAAGAGACCTTTGCAGTGTTGACTGATATTGAGTGTCGGTTACTTAATGTGATAAATCCGAACTGACCCTATTGTACTTTTAAGCCTTCGGTCAATACACTTGCATAATTTAAAAGGGGAGAAGTTCAAATCTAATCTTGAATTACAATGTCACCCACCCCCAAAAAGGCAGAACCAGACAAATGGCAACACTAACCGGCACGATGTCATGCCATAAAGGGAGATAACTTCCCAGCTTGTGAATTTTGTCTTTGGCAACAGTTATCCCCCCTATGACTACCATCACTACCTTTTAAGTGTTACTAACGTTACTGTCCTATCAAATGTTAGCCCAGTTATTTCTGTGTTTTTCAGCGTTCCATTGCTTGTCTTCTGTTTATTTCATGATTTCTGCCAACAACAACAAAATAAGATCTCTCTAGTGGTACGAATTCAATTCAGTTCAGTTCAGAAAGGGTCATCTGCTTTGCAGTTGTGCTCTCGGTGCCTTGGAACTATGAAGAGAAACCCAGACATTGGCACAGGCACGGCATTTCCCACACGGAAGATCCCATTTTCTTGTACCATTTAACACAGAGGAACTTGTTGAATGAACTGTAGTGATGCTGGCGCCTGCCAAGTGTGCTTTTATGAACTGAGTGGACCCGTCGGTAGAGAGCGATGCTCACTGGCCCATGATGAATCTGGTCCAACTCCCTCGTTGATTTGCCTGGGAAGGACATCGTCCAAGGATTATTGGCTAGTTACATTTCTTTGATTCTTGCTATGAATAAAACTGTACTGTATACGACTGTAACTCTGTGGTTTGTTTGAGTGTTTTTGTACATGTAATTGAAGCACTTATCAAAGTGTTAGGCTATTAAGTGAATGAGACGTTAAGAAGATACAACCTCTAACAGATGGCAAAACTGTAGGTATTAGCCTGTTTAGTGGCTGGCTTGTCTTTAAAATATATCCATTCTTCAAACAGCAATGATCAGCCGAGTGAATCTCATCATGCATGCAGGGATATTATTAAACACCCATGGTTTTGGGAATGGACCTATGTTATAAATAATGTGGTATCTTAAGAATACTGCCAATGTGACATAAAGCCATAATCTTTCATTGTAGGCTGTCAAAGTATTTGCATCCAGGGCTGTCCTGAAAAAAGGCAAACTCACAAATGTTTTACTCATGTCACATGTGGGAGAAGCAGGTTCAATCCCAAAGTTCGAAGCCTGAATATACCAAAGAAACCAACAGATCGCTGTATATACGTATCAGTTTTATTTCAATTGTGCAAGTGCGTGTGTGGATGCATACCTCACTTGGCTTTGCTGCTGTGTACCAAATTTAAGAGGAGGGTAATGGCCTGGTCACACAGGCAGATGTTTACTGGGGTGTGTAAAGTGTTGCTTCATATATTAGATCTGTAGTTGGCCAGAAGGGTGTCCTTGTACACAGAGGACAAGGAATGCCCTGAAAATGATCTCCCATTAAATCCGTTATTTGAGGCATGAATTCATAACCAGGATTACTTCATGAAAATGCAATCAATCATTCCTTATGGAAGAGTTTGTTTTGAGTTAAATCCAACCCTCCCGAAACAAGTAGAAGACAATTTGTAGAAAGTGGCTGCTTTGCAGAAAGGCGGAGTGAGTTCTCCTATCAAATTTAGATTTGGGTTCCCGAATCTAATTAGAAGTCCATTTTTGACCACTGAGCTTTATACTGTCCAGTGTCCGATCCTGCTAACAAAAATGGGACAAACGTTACTTCGTTCAATGTAAAGAATTCAGTAAATTGCACACACTGTATGTTTGTTCTGTTTTTGTTCGTCTGTGTATGGTCGAACTCGAGACGAGAATTTTAGAAGTGTATGAAGTCAGTGTACACAAGAGCTGAAGACCAAACTTAAACGTAAGTAAACTTGTTTGTTTGTGCAAGGTCCTAAGAGCTTGTTTATGCAAAATACCGGCGCACCTAATTGGAGATGTACACCCATCATCAAGTGTATTTGCTGCATGGTTATAACTTTAAAAGTGGTATGTTAGTCGGAAACTCTTCCATTAAATCCCTTATTTGAGGGATGACTGATTGCCTTTCCGTTATCCTACCTCTGAATAATCTGTTCGGGTAATCAGTGATTCCGTTCCTGATGACGAATCAATTCGTGATCAGGATGGACGAATCCATTAGATCGGCGGAAAGGCAGTCCGTCATCCTTCGAGTAACGGATGTAATGGAAGATTTATTTCAGGGTCAGAGTTACGGAACCGACATGGTACGACTAGTTTCAGTTTTCGTGTGCATAGGCTTTGCCGAGCTATAGGCGTGTGCAGATTTGTTGCCCATGATGATCACACATTCTTAAGTTCATATGGTGGTAAGGATCGTTCCAAAGTTTTATTGAACCTATTATATGCATGGCACCGAAAACTTGAAAAATGCGAAAACGAATGTGTAGCTTAGTTGTATGTATATATGAATCAAACAAAAGCTTTATGTATTGTTTTTAAGAACTCAAAATTGCCATACCACAAAAATGGCCTACATGTCCATACATCTAAAAAGACGGACACCATATATATAGACGGAATTGCCTACAGTGCAATAAATGCTGGTGGCTCGGTGCCCTCAATAAAATCTTCTGTTAAATTGTTATTTGAGGGATTACTGATTCCCATTCCGTTAATCTAATGGAAGAATCTGTTCCTGGTTGTGAATTAATTCATTACCGCATTAACCGATTAGATTAATGGAAAGGCTGTCATTCCTCAACGGAATAACCAGAAGTTTATTTCAAGGGTGTACCGTGTTCATAAAAAGGGAGCCAGAATATAGCAGCGTCATAAACTCCTTTTTCTTCAACCTTCACCCTACATGGCTTTATAGTTACTTACATGCCTGTATTTATTTGATTGTTCGTACGACGGCAGCAGTCATTATGGTTGGTGGAAACCCACAACCATCCGCAGGTTGCTGGTAGACCTTCCCACGTATGGCTGGAAAGGAGGCCAGCATGAGATGGATTTGAAGTAACAGTGACCGCATTGGTGAGAGGCACCTGGGCCAATATGCCGCGCTGGTGCACTCACCCCCTTGACCACGGAGGTTCCCCATGACTATACCTTTATATACTAATTAATTAATTCTTAAGGCTATGTTACATATTTAACAGAAACTTTCCTTGTTTATTTTATACAGGCCAACTAAGGACTGCTCGTCGTCACATGACTGAAAAATTGTATACATACATGCATACATGCCTTATTAATTAATTTATTTATTTATTTTTCGTGGAAATAAAAAAAAAAGAATGAAATAAGAATAACAAAAGGAAGTGTACATACGTACACGAAGAAAAGTAATAGGCGGAAATGAAATTAAGCTAGGACTATGTGCATAGTGAAGTTCAGTGTACACTGGTTTACAATGGAGGCCTACGTTGGGTAGCAATATACATCGACATACAAGATGCACAAGTTCACAATGTATTCACTGGTTTACACGGTACAATGGTTCGGAGTGAACAGCGGTTCATGTACATATTGGGTATGTTGATTTATTTATCTATTTCACAGGTGTTTTACGACATACTCAGGGATATTTCACTTGTAATACAACGGCGGCCAGCCCTGAAGTGGGAAATAACTGGGCAGTGCCCATACAGTGTAATCCTACCCTTATACAGCAGGCTGCTGGCTGACCTTCCCACGTACGCCTGGAGGTGAAGTCTATCTGAGCTGGATTTGAACTCACAACGGCGCATTGACGAGATGCTCTGGAGTCATTGTTCTGTACTATACATAGCACTAACATTAACCACTGTATATATAGCCACCACAGCTGATGTATAATATACATGTTCAAGAATTGTTTGACCCCGTCCTCAAAGGTTCCACCTTTTTGATGAAGGCAAATGGTTGCCTGAGTAAATTAGAGAGCAAAAGCACTCTTAATTCGCAAAGTAATGTATAGCAAACCTCCTGACCTAAGATCCGAGCTGGGAAGAGCTGGATTTGAGCCCTCCACCTAGAATTGATCAATGGCCTGGCCATATCACAACAAACTAGCGATATATTGGTCCCTAGTTACAAGGTTCACCTGTGTAAAATCTCTTCGGGCTGTTTTATAACCTTGGAGATACAGCTATTTCCAACGTGTTATATACACTGTCTATTTCTCTTTAACTGCGAGTAAATTTGACCGATGAAATGATCTGTAAAGGTTACGTATAAATTCAAATTCGGGCCTGGGCATGCCGCATGGTGTTTCACTTTCTGCATGTGATGAAAATAGTTACTGAAATGACATCGCATCCTAGCTTCAGCTCCCATTTGGTAAGCGGAAACCAGCTAATATCAGTGACATCACATCCTTATTTCGTGCTTGGCTCAGTTTGCCTCAAGTTCCGTGAGTGAGAATGCGTCCATAGCTCCTTCCAGTACTACAGTTAAGCGTGAAAAACCTGACATGACATCAGTGTGTGGTCGCAATATGGCACGAAAAGGTCATCCTGTACAGTCCAATGTTTCAACAGAGGAGTTTCGAGTTCGAACTCTTCTGTATCTGGATATAAAAGAACTACTACTGTATGACGTGATCCGTCAAAACTTTAAGGCAACTAGTTCTGATTACATTTACAATAACATTGGGGAAGGAAAAAAGTTTCAAAAAGCTGTTTAAGAGTGGAAGTTCCGTGAAGAAAATTTATTACATGAATTTTTATGAACCTTTTTAATGACGTTTATGAACGAAAATAGTATTATTTGTCCCTCAGGGGCACGGCGAGATCAGTGAGATCAGGTGATCAGTGAATTATTATCAGCAAAAGTTGCCTAACATTTCTGACAAGTCACATGGCACAGTAATACTTTTTTAACCTCCATCTATAAAAGAGTTCGAACTTGAAACTCCCCTATTGCATTTTGATCGGTTGACTATAATTTAAAGAAATAAATCGAGTAGCTTTCCCGGACGGTGTCTTAATTGTCTTTCATTTGACATGCATACTTCAAGAATGGTCTTTGCAGGATTTGTAGTCTTATCGATGCCAGGCATTGCTATAAAGCGAAAAGAAGTACAAGTCCTAATACTGAGCCTTGGCTAACGACAGAATTAACATGAAGAAATGGACGGAGGCTTGAATTAAGATAATTATGGAAAATTGCTTTTACGACCCTTTGTAAAAGTATACTTCAAGCGACTGATGGCGATTCTTTGTTGGAGGCCTGTTATGTTTATACATTGTATGTGGGAGAGTGGGAAGGTCTACCAACAACCTGCGGATGGTCGGGGGTTTCCCCCGGTCCCTGCCCGGTTTCCACCCACCATAATGTTGGCCGCCGTCGTATATCGTATAAGTGAAATATTCTTGAGTAGGGTGTAAAACACCAATCAAATAGATAAATAAATATACTATGCTAAATACCGTGTGAGACACACCTGTATATTGACGTCTGTATGATGCACAGACAACTCTATACAGACTTTATCAGCTGATGACACAGTGCCAAATATGTCACATAAAGTGCCCATGTGACATATATAGATTATCTACAGTATATAGGCCTATACGTGTATTATATATAAACACCAATCCAAATACTCTGCGCATGACTGCGCCCCTCCGTGTCCTATGTATATATATATATGTTTATTGACGTGTTGATAGTTTCAAGGTATGTACTAGGTCTCGTCGAGCAAACTATATTCCGGTACATGTGATAAGCTAATGCGGTAAAGGCACATATATATAGCTCCTAAATTGCTAGCGGGGTCGCAAGCTGGAATTCACGCAAGTCCCACCTGCTTTGTCGCAGGTTAAATGAAAGAAGGGACCTTTTTTAAATATAGTGCGCATCATCTAAAATAGCTGGGGAAAGAGGAGGGTTAACCAGTGAGAGCTCCACGCATATACATTTGTTCAATGGGAGGTATCCAAATATAAAGCTTCACAACGCGAGCTTCCGGGACTATGCGGTATTTAAAAAATAAAAAAAATTCCCAATTTCCGTAAAGGTGTCGTGGTGCAGTTTTGACGAAAACTGTGAGGAAATACCTTTGACGATGGCATATATCAAAGGACACCATGCAGCCTGATGTAACCGTATTCTCTGCGTTTGTATGGCGGAATGTGTATAGGCCTCTCTCTCTCTGTATATATATATATATATATATATATATATATATATATATATATATATATATATATATACACACACACGCACATATGTGATATAAAGGCTTACCAAACCCCTTTTGTAAAAGTCGGATATCCTTATATAATATAATATATAATTAAGCAAACCTACACAAATCAAGTGGCACATCAGTCTCATTAAAATCAGATCCTTGGCTTTGGCTGCGCTACGCCACTACGTGTTCGCCTAGCGGCGACGCGATCAAATTTTAATGAGATTGGTGACACTTGTTTGCAGGATATATGCCTGTAACCTCGAACTACTGCTCTTGTGGTTTTCTCTATCATACTTTTGTGGAATGCGGTGTGGTACAGGCATGTAGTAATGACATGAAGCGGACCTCATTTCAACCACGATTAAGGTGTGGGTTCAATCCCGGTCTGGGACATGCAGGGAATTTCAATTTTCATCCGCGCGCGGATGTATTTATAACGGTTTCCGGCGCTACATGGTGCAGGCCTTTACTCAGCGCTTGGCGTCACTTTCTTTGAAGAGCACTTGTCTTCCACCAGTATTCCCCACAAGCCTGTTGCACGCGATTTGTGGGATGACCTCTTAATGGTCATTTTAACTCTCTTAATCACAAGACCCACGCTGAAACAAGTTTGTCAGTAACTTGCTAAAGGCTGATTGTTTTTTCCATAAAAAAAAAAAACAACAACAAAAAAACAAAAAAAAACAAACACGAATCCCTATCGAACAAGGGTGGAAAATGCTTGCGTTTTGATCGCCATAGTTAGCTATGAATCAAATACAGGTCCTCGTACTGATTGGTACGTAGTCTCTAGATATATACAGACAAGAAAAAAAAATACAACATAAATTTAGTTATGGTACACTTCCTCTTTTTGTCTTATTGACATAGCTTTTCGTGCTCGAGAAAAAATGTTACACAGTATTTCCCCAATTTAAATATTGCTGCTTATTTGGTATATGCAGGCTATATAGAGGAAATATAGAATATTTACCACCCGAGCATGAAAGAGACGGTGACAAATACATGTATTGTGCGTATTTATAGTGCTTGGCGAGTCGACAAAGGCCTTCATGCATATTGTCATGCCAGTAAAGGTACGAGTCTACATGTAGGCATGTAGGCCTATATACACTCATATGAAAATAGGTACCTGTGCGCATGTATGATTCCCTGAGAATTGATAAAATTCATCAACACATCGTTATTGAAACTCGCTGATTGTTTTTATACAGCCTGATACCCTATTAAAAGCAAGGCAGAATTTCGTGTAGCTGAACGAGTGAAGCTGACGCCTGATTTAACAGTGTGCTGATGTATGTGCCGAACACGTACTGTACATTGTCAGATCAGTTAAGCCACGCATGTGCGGCTAAATTTCGTGATGAACTAAAAGCTAATGACGATCAATGTTAAGACGGTACTGGATTAGATGTCAAGCCCTCTCCAAACATTGGAAGCGTTCCAACAGGCTTAACTGGCATGAACTCCACGTGACTCTTGATAATTCGGTTCAGTGCGTTTATATTTGGGAATTTACTCCTTGGACAGATCTGAATTTATATGTAGACAAGTGTTAATTGCTATTTTTTCATTGGCCAATATATGAGCGAACGGTGTTTGTTTTCTTTCGTCCTTTTTTTGGAAATTTCAGTGTTACTCTTTATGATTTACGGTAACGGCTTAATATGGTTAATTTCATGCAGAAATTAGTAACTAAGACAAAACTTATAAACTGCTGGTTAATTATGAACACAAATGAAAACGCTTTGTCATTGTAACACAGTTCGATCGTACTTGCAGGTCGGTTGGCCTACAATACTGACTGCATCGTCGCATGCCATTCAATCTTTGTTTAATCGTTTAATATTTTTTTTTCTTCTTCTTTTTTTTTTTTTTAACACTTATCATAAAATAAACTGAAAGCGATAGTGTGTGTCGATGTTATACATATGAAGTTTGTACTTGATTGACGGACAAGGTACGAGTGCAAAGGGCACATGGTTTGATGACGTCAAGTTCATTGCGGAAACACCACAATGTCGTTGTTGACTAGGCTGGTGGTAGGAGGAAGTCCGATAAAGGAGACCGAAATTTATTCACAGTTGTTGCCTGATCGGAGAATACAGAGAACGGGATTTTATTAAGTAAATGTGTAGATTAGCCAGTGGTTGATTTTACCGACCATGTTGCCGAAATCTGCTCTGAGTGAGTGTTGCTCTTTTTCTCTCGCCCTGTTGAATGTTGTCGCAGATGCCTGATGGCAGTGATGTGGACTTTATCTATCTCAACAAACAGAGAATTGGATGGAAATTGCGAAACCGGAAAAATGACTAGTTTTTATCTTTCTGCAGTGAACCACTGCTGATGATTTCTCACGTGTCATCTAAAAGTGCGCAATTAATACCTGCAAGAAGCATTTATTTTTAAGACGGATAAAAAGTGTAAATACATCCGGCCAGAGGAGGTTACAAAAAAATCCGACAAAAACGCCATTTCATTTGCTTTCATTGGTTAATGAGATCAGTATTTTGCAGCTATGGAAGTTCCTTACCCTCCCAACCGGTCTGTTTATAACTTTATACCAGAAGCTTTCGCTGCACATACGCCGCATCACAATCATGGCAGCACCAGCTCCGACAGCTCTGAATCCGACGGTGATATCGTGTCGGCTATAGAGCGCGAACAAGATGACATCGAGCGTTTGGACAGCGTATACGCACGAGCCTTGCAGCTGAGGGAACTCCGCGCTCGAAACTTTGATGACAATCACATCGACCTGGCACTGGAACCAGAGTGGCCGGAATTCTTGGATCAGATCCTGATGTTGGACATGATGGATCCATCGGATAGCGAAGATCTCAATGATCCGTCTCCTCCGGATATCCCGACGTATCCGGTCGGCCCCAAGGTTCAGTCGGTGGAATGCGCCATATGTTGTGTGTTTGATAACATGACGCTACGCCCCTGCTGTCAACTTGCTGTTTGCTCAGACTGCTTGTCGCAGTACCTTGCAACTCAAGTGAACCAGGCTTACGTTCGAATTGAGTGTCCAAGCCTTGAGTGCTCCTCCTACATCCACAGGGATGAAATCCTGGCTAAAGTTGAGCCAAGCACCAAAGAAAAATACTACAAATTCCTTGTGGACGCCAACCAAGATCCGCACGTCAAGACCTGTCCAAGGTGCTCTCATGTGATGACGCTGAGCAAAGACAACACAAAATTACTGAAGTCGGCATCAAAGGGTTTGAAGGTCAGCTGTCAGGACTGTAGCCTGGTGTGGTGTTTCCCATGTCAGGCTCCCTGGCATGAAGGGATCCTGTGTAAAGAGTTCCGCAAGGGAGATAAACTGCTGCGAGCGTGGGCAAAAGAACTGCGAGCGGGTCAGCAAAACGCTCAACGATGTCCAAGATGTAAGGTAGGTGGAACATTGAAAGTGTACATGGAGGCTGAGTGTGAAAGTTTGTCAGTTAACTCACAAAGGCCGCTGGTTCACTCTTGTCACATCACTCTCACTGGAGACACAGTGACAGTAAACAGTAGATGATGCTCGTGGCCATTTATGCAGTCTATCTTTGAAGGCTACTGTACACTGTAACTGTAATGTCTTAAACCAACCTGTATATATTGTGTCACTACATATCTGTAAGTCGCATGTGGGAAAGTTCATCAGTAACTTGCCAGAAATCTGTGGTTTACGCTGGGCTTTCCAGTTTCCCTCACCCAGGAAACTGATCCGTATCACACATTGCATACGTGTTAGTGAAGTTTCTGGAGTATGGCAGTAAGCAACTATGAGATAAATCAATAAATAATTACTGTCACCACACAGATTTCCTTCAGTCATGTTAAACCTGATCTCTCATCGTGTAAGGCATGTGAAAAAGTTCTGGACTCTGATGTATGACACATTGAGATAAATAAATATAAAATATATGGGTCTGTAACTGAGGTCTACCACGCAGATTTGAACTCGTGATAAGACGTGGCAGTTTGGCAACGACAGAAAAACTTTGTTTACCCATTCTAAGAAGAACATACATGTACACTGTTGGCTATAATACAGTGCAATTTAGGAATTCTCAGTCTTCATCCAGTTGACTTTGCTTTTAAGACACAGAGGTTTTGACTCTGGTGTACATGTAGTTCTTCGAAATACCTGTGAGCATATATGTAGTGGTGAAGAAAGGGATTGTCAAAAAGTACATCTACATGTCTCTTGTCATGCTTTGATGAGGTCAGATAAGATGGGGAAAAAAACACACACACACACATAATAATGACGTGGAGTGATTTGCTAGCCTACATGTTCATGTATGTATACATAAAACAAAGATGAAAGGTATGTGACAAGAAAAACTCTCCACAGCTTTGTGGAAGGATATGTACCTGTAGCATTGGTCGTTACACGATGACGTAGGGCTGGTTACAGTACTCTTGTGGTGACATCCCAGATTAATTTATGTGTTCTCACAGCACGGAATAAACATTTAAATCTATGGCACATGTTCAGGCTACATGCTGTAATACATTTATTCTGGGTGTTCGATAGGTTGGAGGATCGTTTGCTCGGACTTAGGGACTTCCAGGTTTCAACTGCTCTACCAACTGAACAATCTGGCCAGATGGGTAGCCCTAAACAGCGATTGCTTCACTCCGATATTTGTATGTCCCTTACTGGCACAATGGTGATCACCATTTAGGGCTACCCACCTGGGAATGACTTACTTGCTAGAGTTTAGCGATATGAAGTGAATGATGATTTAAATTCACAAGGACACGTACACACTGTATTATGATGAACCAAGACTGACGAGACAACTCAGTGTGCGGAAAGAAATTTATAGCTATCATTCAATATCAGGAATTGGTTTTGAACAGATACACGTATGATTTCTGCACATTGACAAATCAATACCACTGAAAATACTGGATCGAGTGAGACTGACATGTGAGTGCGTCTAGCCCACACTGGAATAAGGAATAGTTTATATCATTGTCATTATACATGTAGTTTGCAAGCACTGGTTACACAACAAACCAAGATGTACATGTATGCTTTTTGGTAAACATATGATTTTTCTAGTGCAAACTGCTCAGCCAATGAGAATGCGTTATACTAGAGTAGAGAAAGTTAAGTCCAGTGTGGTTATGTGTACAAAAATCAGGTGTGTGTAGACGCATTCAATGTTGCCATAGTAACCTTGCAAATATTCAGGTAATCGTAATGTGTTTTTAGTTTTTATTTTACGTGCACATACCGTAAGTTGTGTTGGAAACCTTGTTCACTGTATTGGGACCCTGTACATTGTATTTAAAACCCTGCACAGTGTATTGAGAACCCCTGCACATTGTATTGAGAACCGTGTACATTGTATTGAAAACCACTGTACATTGTATTGAGAACCGTGTACATTGTATTGAAAACCGCTGTACATTGTATTGAAAACCGCTGTACATTGTATTGAGAACCGTGTACATTGTATTGAAAACCCTTGTACATTGTGTTGAGAGCCGTGTACATTGTATTGAAAACCCTTGTACATTGTATTGATAACCCTGGCCATTGTATTGAGAACCCCTGCACATTGCATGAGAGCCCCTGTACATTGAAATGAAAACCCTGCACATTGTATTGAGAACCGAGTACGCTGTATATAATTTTGTTATTTTTCTTGTTATATGTTATATTTTTGTATATATTTGACAGATCTACATCCAGAGGGCTGCTGGCTGTGATCACATGATCTGTTCTCGCTGTAAGACCAATTTTTGCTATCGATGCGGTGAGCGATTTCGTCACATCAAATTTATTGGGGACCATTACAGTCGTCTGAGTGTATTTGGCTGTCGATATCGCTTCTTGCCCCATCGGCCAGTGAAGAGGAAGTTGATACGTGGCGCCATTCTGGGTCAGTTGAGATCACTGTGTTCCATTTGATGGAAGGATCACAGTTTATGAATATACTATTGTTGATAATGAAACAGAGATGTGCATCTACATTCTACAGGCTCTACAATGCCATCCTTAAAAATAAGTTCTTTGGGCGTAACCTGACAGACACACCCAAAAAGGGCCCAACTGTAAACTTTTTATTAACACAAATTTTTTGTGTTTTTCTCCCCATGTTAGTTTCTTTAAGATCCCTATCCTTTCAAGAGCCAGAATAAAAAAAAAAATAGAAATTCCCAACTGAACAGCCCTATTTTTTCTCATATGGTTCGGTTGTGCCCGACAAACTGTTTCTTAAGGATGACCCAGCGTGTGTTGCAAAAAGAAGAGGCCTCTCTGACTCAGGTGCTTAAAGTCAATGAATGTTTTGACCATAAGACCACGGTTGGTGTGAGTTCAAGTCCAGCTCATGCTGGTGGATACCTCCCACGATAATGGCTTCCTTTGCTGGCCGCCACCATATAAGTCAAATATTCTTGATTATGGCGTAAAACAGCAATCAAATAAATAATTAAATCAACCATCAGGCCACTGTCACATGACGAAGGATGTTGTTTTGGCTGCTGCTTTAAGTCAGAAATTTTGTCTGGAACATATTGAAGATGGGTGGTAAACTCTCGGAATACATGTTTCCATCACCCATAAAGTTAGTCATCTTAGTGTACATGGAAGTTAAAATTCTTGAGCACAGCACTGAATAAGAATGAAATAAATAAATATTGCAAAATTCAGAGAAGAAGTTGAGTGACATCAAAGCTCTAGCAAACATTTTACAGTTAAAAATTTTTTAACATGTACATTGTGTATGTTAATGCCAACATGGCCAGTGGTGAAATCTCTGAAATAGTATCAGTCCTGTGTGGTGTACTTTGACATGTGCGTCTGTATGTATGTCTGTCTGTCTGTTCACAGGTGGAAAGCTGCTTGTGGCCCCCGTAGTGGCAGGACTTGCTGTAGGCGGAGCTGCGCTGTTTATTGGGTTTGGAACAATTGCCGCGCCTTTCTACGGTGGCTACAAGCTACACAAGCGTCTGAAGCTGAGGAAACAGCAGGAGCGCCGCAGACGCGCCGAGCAAGAGCTGCGCTTTCCCAGGCACATGTACCGTTTTCCTGAGCAACACACGCTTTTCTCAGACTACATGACCGCAGATAATCTGGATATCGTTCTACGACGTGGCATGCTAGCTCGCAACGGCAGCATGCATCGGTTCTTGTCAGAGGCAAACGACTTGCCGCCAGCACACTTGCCGGTGACGAGACTGTCAGAGAACGTCATGCACCAACGCGACTTGAGGGTGGGGACCGCGTTTAGTGGAAGTCCCCCAACGCTTTCCGCAAGAGTTGAAAAGAGAGACGTGAATGTGGAAGTTCTCCCGTCGGATGCCGACCCTACGACGAGTAGCAGCACACCTGATGCGCCGAATAAGCGAACAGTAACTACAGCCCGGATTACGCGGCCAAATCCTGCTGCGGGAGGTGGCGCCATCGCAGAGTATACAGAGGAGATTCTGAACGTTGTGACGAGATATATTGACGAGAAAAGTGACGATGAACAGGAAGACTTTTCTTCAAGAAGGGGTGATTCAGTGAGCATAAAAGGTGCAAAACTGTCAGCGAAAACTATACCTGATAGTGCGATAGAGTGGTCGGTTGACCAGGTGCCAACATCTAAGACTCAGACTGGTGAAGCAACGGTGTCTGCTAAAGGGAAGTCTGTCTGTCGGAACATTGAAAATGCACAGTTTACTAAAGAAATGGAAAAGACGGCGCTAGAAACTGAAGTTTTGGCCAACAGCAACATTCTGTCACTGAAAAACAGCTCCAAGGAAGGAGACGGGAAAGGGATTACTCATGTACCGTGGCTGAATATCGTTTGCGGGAAAATGTCCAAGGATAAGGAGCTGCCACTGAAAAAGACAGGCATAACAGAGAAGTGTCCGATCAAAAGCATGAAGGATGTGGATGGAAAACCTGAAGGAAAGAATGACACAGAGCCACAAGATAAATTAGATCCGCTTCAGAAAAACTCTGCAACTCTGTCTACCCCTGAAACGGTCAACCTCGATTTCAAGGAGATGGTCGTTAGGAATGAAAGCGACGAGTTCGGGGCTTTCGAAACAGAATCAGATGACGGAGAAGATGACTTCTCGGTAAGTTCTACCAGTGGAAGCCCTCCTCTGCCTTCCTCCACCAGCTATTTTAATGCTGCAGGGCACTGCCTGGAATTCATAGATGAAGAGTATATATCCCAGCAGTCGGAGATAACGTGTTTGTAGGCGGGTCAAGGGAGACAACCATCTCCTTTCCATCCCCAGTTATCTGCCCCTGTTAATATTCATTTTTCAGTTTGATATTTTATACCTGTGTAAATTGGCTTTTTTTCGCAATCTTTGGGAAGATTTTTATATAATCGGCACTTGAAATTTCATTATTTACCTGTGATGTTTAAAAATTGCTATGATTAGGAAATATTTAGTGGAACAAATTTTCATGTGTACCAGTATCACAGGTTGCCAGAAACATGTATTGAAAGAAAGAAACTATGGTACCTTAATTTAAAGGCGAAACTTTTTGTAGGTAAAAGTGAACGTATCAGTCAGGTATGTTTTGAGTAAATTGTTTAAAATTACAAAGAATACATGAATAGCAATGCAATTTTTTTTTCCTTTTTTCACTTGGTCGATGGAACAGTGTGATCAGATATTATCAAGTCACTTACATACATGTAAATACTTTGTATATGTAATTCATGTCTAGGTACATATAGGCTGCATGGCTGTATTACAATCTATCTATGTGTGTACACACATGTATATATATACACAGGCTGAAAACGAAAGTGAAAGTAAATCTCTGAAATGTGCGTGCAAATTTAAAGGCCTTCGGCAAGCTTGGAGGTCAAGTGTATAGATGAAATCCATCAATGTTTATAACATTTGGAAAGATGATACTGATATACATGTGTAAAAGGACAGTTATTATTTACTGACCAGTATGTGCAACACCTTTATGACACTGAATACGGCGGCATCACTGGTACGATATCATCAGGACAGTCCTAACACTGCCATCACTTTTGTCAACAAACATTTGCGTCACAAGGTTTGCAACACCCCCTGCCCCCACCTCCGCCTGTTTTTTTTTTTTTTTTGGTATTTTTTTTTTTAGCAAATATATATGTGTATATATGTTTTCTAGGCTAGCACAGTAGATCCATATATATGTATGATATTCCTGGCTGTGGGAGACAGTGTCACAAATGTATAATGGATTTGTTGGAAACAATTTTTATAATCGTGTAAAAATACATGTAATTAAGTGCGATTTAAATCCGGTGTATTAAACTATCCATACAGAACATCAGATGTGGACGCTTAAGTCATGTTGCCATAGCAACCAGGCATATTTTCTGTTTAACTTACTGTTTGTTTGATTTTTTTTTTCACTTGTACCTCATGCCTTTATACCATTACACTGAGCACTTACTTTTGTCAAATTACATGTACTGTACAGGTATGCTTCATATAATTCCACATGGACAAGTTTTAATTTCTTTATTGTTTTACCTGGATGTTTGTTTTGTATTGTTTTTCTTCTTCACTTTAAGCAATTAGCCTGTTTTAGTTCAAATACTTACATATTGTTTTAGTCAGTGTAAGATTTATTTCCTTCAGTTAACAAAAGCATTGTTTGATAATAAGAAAGTATTTTGAAGTACATGTACATGTATGGATACGTAACGAAGGAAACCTCGAGTATGGCCTATATTTTAGCACATAAGTTGTGTTTTTAAGGGGGTGTGGATATCTGTCTTTCACTTAGCCGTTATATTTCACAACATCTTCATGGTTTTTGAAATAATAATCCTGTAGAAATGGCAACTTCAGACACTGATAAAGGCTGTGGCCTTAGCCTGCGTGACTTCCGGCTGAAAAAGATCATGCTTCTGCAGGCTTGTTTGAATTTGGAAGGAAACAACGGAAAAACGACAGATAATCATCAGAAGACAGATCTCTGAACATGTTTTACATGAAGCTTTTGATGCTCATGTTTGTGTGACATTTGCCATAGTAAGCAGATGGTACAGTATTTGCAATACATAATGTACGTCAGGTGTGGTAAAGTACATCAGCAACTTGCCAAGAGTTGCTGGTTTACTCCAGGCACTCTGGTTTCCTATACCCATTAACTGGTCATCATTATTCTTATATACATGTATATGGTGCCTGTATGTGGATATTGTATCGTGTTGAACATGAAAACTGAGTAATCTGTCATCCTTGCCTCACATGGCCAGTCTGTTGTCCACATAGCCCACCCTACAATATACACCTTTCAAGATACCATGTTACGACAACAGAGTGATGTCCCTTTGTGTTGCGATGGTGTTGATGCTGGAAATCATTTTGGGTGACAGAAACGAAACTGTATGTATGACTATACGTGTACATCTGTCTGAACACATAAGCTGCCATGTTAAAGGATTGGCCATGGACCCTACCAAGTTGTAAAATGTCCACATCATTTCACAAGGAGACATCGCCCTGTTGTATCAACGTAACTCGAATCCTGTGTATTCAAACGGTTGAACGCAGTCAAATCTGTTCAAAACTGGAGTTTTAGAAAGTGACACGGTAAGGCGAAAGTGTTTGAGGGACGACTTTGACTGGTTTGTCAGATGACAATGGTGTTATTTTCTTGTCACCTTTTCCTTTAACTAACCCAGTTTCGAGATGATAAGGAAAAGTACTATTCTTGAGTTCTTATGTGGGGAAAATAGTGCAGCTTGGGACCTGGCACTGGTTTCATGAAATGCACTTACACGTAGCTACATGTAAATATTTCCTTAACTGCCATGATATCGTATGTTACAGAGATAGGAAGTGCACTTATGTTATTGCTGCTTGGCACTAAGTATGCTTCAAGAAACCAATACCAATTTAATGCAGTGTTTCAACTGATTCTTGGTGTTTTAATTTTTTGACAATTTCGTTTTTAAACCAGCTAGGACTTAAGGAGACAGTTCTCATGGGCCAGTTTTACAAAACTTTCTGCGTCGGATGCATTTACTGTTTACCATGGTGGCATATGTGTTCACTATACAGCTGTCATAGGTGTTAGGACCTAGCTGCATTTCTGTTCCATTTGTCAAGGATGAAGAATACGCAGCTTTCAGGTGATGTCCCTTGGTGACGTGACGGCGTCGCTTTACGGCACAGTTACAGGGTCAGTTTGCACAATTTAACATGGGCTGGTGTACGCATTTGTATGTGGTATTGACAATTTATTAAAAGCAATGAAATGGAACTTCTGAAGGGTGTTTTCCAGTGAAGCTGGATGTCATTTTGGGCCACAGAAATAAAATTCTGATTTTAGATTCTTCTAGCCTGCCATGTTAAAGTATAGGCAAGTGACCCTAACATGTTGTAAAACGACTACATCACTTCACAACTTGACGTTGCTATATTACCATGACAATGTAACTCGAAACCTGTGTATAGTTTCAAAAAATCATGAATCCCCGTCACCATCACCACCAAGATTTATTACACTGATTAGTAACCCCAAGGACAATGAAATTTTCATTCAAATCCATGTACAACTTGCCGACAGACAGACAGACAGACAAGCGCCAGCAAAAACATAGCTCGCTCTTTGCTAGAGGTATAAATAAAAGTGATATTTCACCCTCTGTAATACTACGCTCTTGGGTGAAGCTCGGAGTGTCAAGTGGGACCTGATTCGACCACTCCCAGAGCTAGAATCCATGTACATCTAATGTTTGTTCTTATTTTGTCTCGACCTTGCACTGTACCAATATGATTAATATCCCAGTATACAACTGTGTATAGAAATGGATGTGTACGCAATAATGTTATCTGTTTAAATGCATGTATTGAAAAATGTTTTTAGCTTGACCGATTGTACATGATAAGAAAAAACAGAACTGATGATTTATGGTAACATATTCCTTCATTCAAAAACTATATTTTTTGCCAGTCGTATTATTATGATGCTTGGTGAAGAAGTGATTCGTAGACCTAGTCAGGTATTCATCAGATAAATGTCAACGATTTTTGTTGGGGGGGGGGGGAGGATAGAAGGACGTCTTCTCACATGCATCATTTGAATAGAGATGGCATTCTGTGAATTTAAAGAAAAATTAAAAATTAGGGTGGTGTGCATACACATGAAGTGAAATATATGGATTGGAGGCGTACATTTTCTGAAAATAATCTATATGTATGCATACATATATATCTGGACTCTCTTCATATATGTTATGTAAAGATGTGGGTAATTTAGGTGCCATGTGGAGAATATCCCTTGTTTCTTGCTGCGTTTTTATTGAGGTATACTTTGTTCTGTCCTGAATAATTTTATAACGTCTGTGTCTTGGTTGTGTATTTTGCTACATCTACTCAGTGTACAGCAAGTGGTTGACATTTTGAAGGTTTTTGAAGCAACATATATTTTAGATGTAGCAAGCACTTTTGGGATTCAGGTTGGATTACATAATGGTTTTCGTTTGGTTTTTTTTTTTTGCATTAAATGTTCAAATCAGCCAGTCACTGTGTGGTACTATTTTTGTACATGTATTTGCAGAGGCAAGAGTATGTTAAATGTATCAGGTGTGTTTTTCACCCTTTTAATATCCTGATTGAGTTCAAATGAACAAGTTGTTTTTGGTGATTTAAGATTTCAGGGTGTTTGTGATCTCACATATTCCCCCACCTTTGCTGTTCACGTCCCAATTGATTTGTTCTCATTTCGGTGATTTTATTTTGAATGTTTGATGTGAAGAACGTTCCATGTGAAAAATATTCCATGGAAAGAGTGTTCCTAGTGAAGAATGTCCCTTATGAATCATGTTTCATGTGAAGAACATTCCACATGAAGGACGTTTCTCTGAAGAATCTTTCACGTGAAGAACATTCCACATGAAGGATGTTTCTCTGAAGAATCTTTCACGTGAAGAACATTCCACATGAAGGATGTTTCTCTGAAGAATCTTTCACGTGAAGAACATTCCACATGAAGGATGTTTCTCTGAAGAATCTTTCACGTGAAGAACATTCCACATGAAGGATGTTTCTCTGAAGAATGTTTTCCACATGAACGATGTTCCCTATGATGAATGTTCTATTTGAAGGTTGTTCTGCGTGAAAATCACTGTGAAAGATTTTTCCATGCAGAGAACGTTCCAGACGAAGAATGTTCCTTTTGAAGGATGTTTAATCCATCCAGGTTTTTTGTCATATTTTAGCGATGTTTTGTGATGCTTTAGCTCTGAGCAGCGCTCATGTTCATACTCTGTAGACATAATTTTTATTGCTTGCTGATTTTCAGTAGCTTAAAGGCATTGAAATTATGTAAATCAAAGTGGAAAAGAATTATAATCATGGCCTGTGTGTGATAATTGTAAAATGAAACAAGTTATTGTGATGGATTCTGTTTTTTTTTTTTTAACATAAGTTAATAATATATATATATATATGTATCAAGTCAAAGACTCTCCTGTTCATCTGTGTATGTCTTTTTCTTAATTACCTACGTGCACCACATAATCTATGCACGTCTCTTTCCTGTCTCTGTTTGTGGGGCCTTGATGGCCTTAAGCGTTCGTCAATTCTTTGATAAAACCATTCGTGCAGACCACTTGTCTTCCACCATTGTGGCATGCACATACCAATCACTACATCACTTTGTGGGAAAGCTAGTCAGTATCTTGCCAAAGGACTGTGGTTTAAATGACACCAACCACACCGCTTTCCTCCACAAGTAAAACTGACCATCATTGCGTCAGTGAAAAATTCTTGAGTGTGGTGTTAAACAACAATCAAAGAAATTCTGTGCTGGTTAGTGGCCTTTGCTTGTTTATTTATTTATTTGCTTGGTGTTTTACGCCATACTCAAGAATATTTCACTTATATGACGGCAGCCAGCATTATAGTGGGAGGAAACCGGGCATAGCCCAGGGAAAACCCCCGACCATCCGCAGGTTTGTGGCAGACCTTCCCACATACAGCCGGAAAGAAAGCCAGCATGAGCTGGACTTGAACTCAACAGTGACCGCGTTGGTGGGCGGCTTCTGGGTTATTGCGCTGTGATACCACGCTAACCAAGTGAGCCACAGAGGCCCGTTAATCACTGTGTTGGCTCATTTCAAGTCTTGGACAGGGTATTCTCAGGATTCCCCCTCTTGCACCCCTATCAGGTTCTTGGTTACATTTCAATCAGGCGCACGCTCGTACGTGGGAAACCAGCAACCAGCATCGTCCACCAGCAACCTGCGGATGGTTGCGGGTTTCCTCCAGGCTCTACCCAGTTTCCTCCCACCCTAATGCTGCTTACTTGAAATATTCTTGAGTACGGCATGCAACACCAATCAAATAAATAAATGAATCAAATCAATCAGGCAGTCTTACATAAAGTTCACGGGCAATCGCTTGCCTTCCACAGACACGGCATATACATGTGCATGTACATTCCACTAAGTTCATCCTTCCTGTGACATTCCATGGCAGCAACCATGAATGTACTGTACTGATATACCCATACTTATGTTGCTTCTATGTGTAGTGGTGACACTGAACTTAACCCTTGCCCTGAGATTTAGGTCGTGGTTAAAAAAATACTTTTCGTTGGGCCTAGCCTAACAGAACCTTGGAAATAGACCCTACTCAAAAAAGTTTTTGATGGTATTTTAATAAAAGTTATTTGTATATTTTTCTCTCCACATTAATTTCTAAGAAATCTTTTTTGAGAAGCAGAATGAAAAAGCTTTCCCTGCCGACTGATCCTATTTTTTCGGGTTACGCCCAACAGTTCATGGCCTTATCGCGTGTGCTCCTTTGTTCTTTCTTGGATTACGTCACACTTTTAAGTGCATGAAAGTGCATAGGTAGTACACAAACCCTGCAGTGTCACACCAGAAAACGATGTGTTTCTCTGAGATTTAGATCCTTTTGTGTAGCCCGTCAGAATCTACCATTGTGATCACAACACATAAAGATACGTCGCACTGGCAGTTACATTTACATTTGCCACAACATTGCACCCTCTTCATAAACCAGGCCCGCTGGAGTAAACTACCAGGTACCTAACAAACAAATCACAATGAATTACCTCCCTTGAGGTAGCTCTCCCATTAAAATGGTGCATTTTAGCAGGAATCCTTAATTAGGGGGTTACCTCTGAAAATGACTAAAGGGAAGCTTTGAAGTTAACGCAACATAAGCTAGCTGACGAGCAGCCTTCAAAACATTTCATGAGCTCATTTGGACTGCCCAAGATGAACATGGTATAATTTTTCAAGCCGTTCAGACGACGACACATTATCCCATGATGAAATTCTTATGTACCTTCAAACTACCGATCTGGCAAATTCCCATCAAATGTGTAAATATTTTAACTATAAAACTGAATAGCCTCAACTTCATTTAAATCTCCAGATATTTCTGTGACTCAAGGCTGCTGACTTTCTTCATTCTGTTACCTGGAACATATCTTTTACTGCTTTCACATTACCTACCCTAATTCTTCGTCCTTTTCAATCACCTATGCAACCAACATTTCGAAACACTCTGACAGAAGTATGGGGTGTAGAGAAATAATTTGCAGTTTTATGAAGCTCATAATTAGTGTTTGCATAAATTCCACTGAAAAAAGTGCCTTAGTTTTTGAAAGGGTTGAACATACTGTAGATGTTGCACACCGACACTTTAATAGACAAGATCCTGTTTTTTCTTATACACATACTGATCTCATGTTTCATCATAGCTGTGGTCAAATGCCAAGGGAGGTAATTCTGAGGAGACTAATTTTTACAACTTTAAGTAAACCTCGTCAGTGGGAAGGAAACCACAAGTGACACAGAAATTACTGATACTATACATGTTTATTTGTTCAGTTCATATAATATTAGTGCATTGTACCTGGATCACTGGTAAATGTAAAACTTCGAACAAAATACTTCCACCAAATAACGAAAATAATGGAGAACAAACAGTATTTTCCGGCACGGCATGTCAAATCCAGTTGTACGGTATGAACAAAGAGTATGGAACAGCTATACATACTGTTTAAATGATATTATTTCAAGAATGATTTTAGGGATTGCTGTATACAAGTGAACAACCCAAATTTTCTTGCCAGCTGAACAAGATAATTTACCAGCATATAAAATTAATTCTGGCAAACCAATTTTACATTTGTAGCTTGAAGAAAGAATTGTGTCTTGACAAGAGTTCATGGTGATACAGGTAAAAACAAGTTCGGTGGCTGAAAATTTGTATATTTGATGAATATTGAAATCTTGAACCCTTCACAATAATTAAAATGGTAGGAAACTCTTCCAGGATAAAACATTTTGCTTTGGCAACTCGAGTGAGTGGAATTTCATTTTTGTCACTGTAAACAGGAACACAGAACACACACCCCCAAAAAATTAACAGAAAACACAAGAAATAACTCACATTAACCTAGCCGTTCATTTCGACAAATTTAAGACAACAACAAGAGCTGCACTGTTTGATATAGATTCCAACCTATCTGTTGACAACCACTAAAAAAAACCTTTCACTCACACCTTTTATTTTTTTAATTTATTTTTGGCTTATTTTAACTTATTAAGTACACTGTAATGGTCCCGTTGGTGAGTGGACGGATCCATCAGTGAGTGGGCAGTCCCATCCGTCGAGGGGGCAGTCCCATCGGTTCAGGGGGCGATCCCATCGGTTGAGGGGACAGTCACAAGTTAACAGGAGTGGGTGAGGAATCAGTCCATTCCAGTCCAAGAGTCAGAGATATGAAACAGTAAATATCTGTCACCTCTTCTATCTGAAAGCCACAAAAATAACCAGCAAATTGACAAAATGTTTTCTGACACAAAAAACATCGCATGCTGTCTGGGGATTACTGAAGCTCAGAAGTTTGATGTCATTCGCCTTCCCGGTTGCTTATGTGGTGTGCACTGGGAACCACACACCTTCCACCAACAATGTGTGAACTGGTGAAAATCTGTGCACAATGCATGATTTCTTCCAGGTTTATTTTGGGAAGTTCTGTTAATCATTGAGAGGTGTTCTAACTTTTGTTTGGAAGCTAGGATCACCTAACTGATCTACAATTCTGTCCATGACCATGTAGTTGTTCATTTCACCTGATTCTGAGAATTCTATTTTAGAAAGATGTTTCGAATATATATATTTTTTTTTGTTCTTTTTAACAAGGTAGGACAATATTCGACTCAAAAATGTGACTTCCAACACCAAAAGAACATTTTAAGACAACAAACTGCCTAAAAAAAAAATACTTTTCCAGTCATTTACAGTACATCCCACTAGAAATATGTAAGTTTTACCACTAAAGGTGATATATTATCATATTTACATGCCTCTACCTTATGTGTGAGAACAAAGCTAAACATCAACAAATCAGATCAAATACTGAGAACTCTCTTTTTTTTTTAAGTCAATTTAGTCAAGCGTGTAGTGTACTCACTATTTTAGCTGTTGGTTTCCCAGACCCGTGGCCAGATTTTGTGTCGATTCGAATCATCAGAGGGTTTGTCTGTACCAAGGAAAACACAAAAAGAGAGAATATAAGACACTGTGGTAGACTGAGACAAGTCTGATTAGTTAGAGAATGAATGTGTGTATGCTTGGGTTTAATGTCGTACCCAACAATTCTTCAGTCATATGATGACAAGGAGTTCTCAGAAAATATACATGCTGTGTCTTCTTGTGGCAGGGCGAGTTCATGCCAAAAAAGTGCTGCAACCACTGAAGCATCATGCCGAAGACACCAGACACGACACCCCACCTAGCCACATCATACTGACACCAGGCCGACCAGTCCTGTTTCCCTGTTCTAACCTCTCAGTGCTTAGCGGCAAGAGAGGCAGCAACAAGTACCATTTTTCTAAGGTCTCTAGTATCACCTGACCCGGGTTTGATCCCAGATCTCCCACCTCGAGGCAGACACTCTAACCGCCAATTCAGCCACCGAGGCAGTTGATTAGCCAGAGGGAACAGCGTCCTCTTCATACAGGATTGCACATTCCGTATAAGGCAAATACACAAATACATTGCTGAAAACTCAGAAGTTGACCGGTCCCCAGCCATTTGTTAACAGGTAGCAAATGGCCACTCTCAGTATATGCTAACTGTATAAAGAAATGGATCTCACAGCCACCAAGATGGCCGACAATGGCCATACTGATGGATTATCATTATGTTCTGTGCTGAAAATCAATCCTAACTGCCCCTTCACTGACCTAAGGTCACTATGTAAGCACGACCCTGTTTGATTGAAAACTGTTCAAGATGTCCTGTTCATTAGGACAGCAATGACAGAATGAACTTCTCCCCTTGCCACTTTTGTGGCAGGGAACAAAGTTGACTCAAAACAAGTAGGATTTGAACCTAGGACGTACAAGTCAGATGTTTTAACTTGCGCAACAAATATTAATGACCATCGCAGAGAGATTTAAGGACGCAAGAACCCCTCGTGGGCAAAATTTCACATTGTAGCCCAAAATATTGATCAAATATAGCCATATACTCTGAAAACTAACCAACTGCTGATTTAAAAAAAAAACTTTTAAAATTTACCTAATTTTAATATTATTCAAAATAAAGAGGAAAATTTGAAAAACAATTAGACCTGTTTTTCAGATTGCCATTTTTTCACTTATTTTCAAAATGTTCTAATTTTTTTGCTCAAGTGAATAATTTACTACTCACACTAAAAAATGGTGTCACAGATTTTTAAAATTCGTCTTAGATTGTTGTGAGTGATCATTTAAAGTTAAAAATTTATAAAAATTTTGAAACTGTGATGTGCTTCATGTCATTAAAACCAAAAGAAGATATCAAAAATCCGTGGGACTGTTCTTAACTGAGGTATTTAGCTACACTTGTGCCAAGTTTCAAAGCATTATGTTGAAATAAGCCAGAAATAAAAGTATTTCACCACACAGCTGTCTCAAAAATAGAAAGGATAGAAAAAGACCAAAATGTCATGCGTGATAAAGTTCATCATTAATTAGTCTGCCAATTAAATTTAATCACAAACTGTCCTGCCCCCAGTTAAAATGTGAACATATGCACCTACTTTTGTTAGATTTTAAATCTTATCATGTTCCATCATAGACTGAATTTCTGAGCAAACCCTGTTAGAATGTGTTTAAGAACCTATCCCCCACTGGGGGGGGGGGGGGGATTAAGGCTGTTGCTTTACTTAATAGGCCTGCTAGGGTAGTCAGCACAAGTAGCTAGGCCGGAGAGGAGGAGTTGAAGCTGAACTCACGATGACAGCATTAGTGCGAGGCACATGGTTCATTATGCCGCGCTAGCATGCTAAAGCCCTCTGCCACAGGAGGCCCGTCATCATCAAAACCTGTACCCATCACACCCTCAACACAGATCAAACGTCAAATACAACCATTGTCCAATTTAAAGGAATAAAACCATTCCATTTCATTTACCATATAAAGTGGGGACCTCCGTGGCTCAGTCAGTTAGCGCGTTATCGCAGCACAATGACCCGAAGCCTCCCACTAATGCGGTCGCTGTGAGTTCAAGACCAGCTCATGCCGGCTTCCTCTCCGGCCGCACGTGGGAAGGTCTGCCAGCAACCTGCGGATGGTCGTGGTTTTCCCCCGGGCTCTGCCCGGTTTCCTCCCACCTTTATGCTGGCCGCCGTCGTATAAGTGAAATATTCTTGAGTACGGTGTACAACACCAATCAAATAAATAAATAAATAAACCATATGAAGAATTCACATGAGTAATTTATGCAGCTACTGAACTTGTGTGCCAGACAATTCTCTGTCATTCAGGATTCTTGGACAGGAAAAAATCTTTTGAATACAAGGCTTACCAATAAGCAACGATTTTAAGGCAGCAACAACCAATTATAAGGCACTGACTAGCTCGAGCGTGGAATTTGAGCTGATTTGAGCGGCGAGTTGTAGCTAAAGAGTTAAGCAGCACACCCATAACTAAGGACACCAGGTGGGAACAGCCACCAGAGTTATTATATCACTGGTTTCCGTGCCAGTTTGATATACCTGCTTGTCCACATTCCTGAACCGGTACTGCAGCTCTGCTAAGTACTTGAGCGAGTGAAGAGGGACAACTCTGTCATCATGATCTCCTGTCAGCAGAAGGATCGCCGGATACTGAAGGTCGCCTGAGGGTATCCGGATGTTGTGCAGAGGAGAATATCTGGTGAAAGCCAAAATAACAGCGAAATAATTTACATGAAACAAACGATTCTTAAAGTGAAAAGAAGTGTTCATGCTATGATACAACACAATAAATTCCATGACTTTTCAGTTAACATTCCACGACTTTCGTTACCAGCTGACTTACACTCAGCACTGGGAAGTGCTTTTCACTTTTTGGCAGATATTTTACCATTTAGCCCTTTGCAAATAGTTTGCACTATCAACACTATCATGCGTAAACAACGCATAAACAACAAACTAAAATCTTGAAACCTAGAAAAAGATGCCTATATAAAAACATCTGGAAATTTTGATATCATCTCAAGCAATTTCCCAGAAATTCAACGGCCTGCAGAGAAATTCCACCATTTTCAATGAATGGATATTTTAATTTCATATTCATGATTTTCATGGATTTTTCCAAACCAGCATGAAAACTTCAGAAATGCCACTGAGTTTTTAGACAATATCTAAAACAGACATTTTCTTGTCAATATATTTATTTACTTCATGTACCCTAAATGACCTCAAAGTTCGTCCATGACAAAGTTCGTAACATTTCCTGATTCTGAGAGTTCTGTTGATTGTAGAATGTTGTTTTGGAGTTTGTTCAGAGGGTTTGGATGACACCCTATCGGAAAAATGTGGGTTTCGTCACCAGAAATAATATTTTATGACATTTATTTGCCTCTAAACATGAACTTTTTTGGATGAAATTTTAGGTCGTTTACAGCAATCTCAAAGTCATCGTGGGGAATCTTGCTTTGTACATGAACACCCAGGCTGACACGAAGATTTCAATTATTGGCTCTCATACCATTCAGAATAACCGAGCCATCACTCTCTCCCAACACGCATGACATCATATGGTGTCACTCATCTCTACATTCACCATACAGTGGCAATGGACTTTACTTATCATGCATTTTCACACAGAAAGTAAATCGTGCAAAATATCCTACAAATGTATTTTATATGCATTTATATTTGAAGTCACGTCTCAGAATTACGGGCTCTTACGATTCTGTGGTAACAACAGTTGTGTCACCACAGCTCAGCCAACTGTGCAACATTATTTGCCGTTATTGATGCATCATTGGTCTTTAGGGTCTCTCCCATAATCACAATAGCAAGAAGTGCTGGCTGCAGTCATATTCTAATCCTAGCAACATGCAGACGACACAACGACAGCTTGAATGCCGTCCCTTGTGAACCACCTACTTGTAGAGCCACTCAAAGTCCTTAGCGTTGTCTGCGGAGCCGAAGTCTGTTACCCAGGCATGGCCAATGGTGAACTTGTGAAACCTCAGCATGTCCAACACACTGAAACACACACAACACACAACCGTATGCACGGTTTAAATACTTCAGACATAAACTGTGACAAGGTTTATTATAGTGCTGCCTCAATGAAATACAAGTTCAAACGTTTATTTATTTGTTTTTTGATCCCTAAATCGCCAACCTGTCTGCTACGAAGTAGCAAAACTAACAGTACTGCTAACTGAAAAAAATTAATGAATTTAATTGTATGTACGTCCTGCAAATGACCTAAAATTTTGTCCAAAAAATAGCATTGTTAGACGAAAATGTCATAAAATATTACATTTGGTGCTGAAACTTACATTTTCTGGTAGGATATGACACTACCTTCCAACCAGACCTTAAAACACCTCTGTACAATCAACAGAACTCCTGGAATCAGGAAAAATGAGCAACTATACCATGGTCGATATTTCAGGTCATTTAGGGTACATATGTTTGGGTTTTACATCGTACTGAGGAATTTTTCAGTCATATGACGCGCCTTCTTGTGGAAGAGCAAGTCCAGGCTGCCAAAGTGCAGCCGCCACTGGAACATCATGCTACCAGACAAGACACTCCACCCAGTCACATCATATTGGCATTCTAACCATGTGTGTCAAATGTGACCTAAAAATATTATACACTGTAGTGACACAACCACTATATTGAGGTCATCTTTGTGGAACTGGCCCTCTGCTGTGTACTTACCCAACTTGAGCAATGGCTGCCCCAAACAAGTCTGGCCTTTGGTTGACACAGGCTCCCACCAATAACCCTCCATTAGAGCCTCCGTTAATGACAATGCTGAAATTCAGAACACGAAGTAAGTTATTTATTCATTTGATTGGTGTTTTATGCCTTACTCAATAATATTTCACTTGTACAATGGTGGCCAGCATTAGGGTGGCAGAAAACTGGGCAGAGCCCGGAGGAGACCCACAACCATTCGCAGGTTGCTGACAGACCTTCCCAGGTACAGCCGAAGAGGACTTGAACTCACAGCAACCATACTGATAAGAGGCTTCTGGGTCAGTGGAAAGGTGTGACTACGTACATGTTCCGTATTGGTTTGCCTGCCTCATTTATTCTGGTTTCTTCGCCTGAAGTAACTCAAAAATGATTCTCTATTTCTCAAGCTCCGTTTGATCAATAAACTGCGACATCTTTGACATGTCACCATGATAGACAGACTTCCAGCAGCTAAATCATGGAAATCCCCTCCTCCACTGCTAACCCTCTCACCATTGTTAGGATCAGAACCCTAACTCAGAATTCCCACCCCATCTTTTTTTTCTCTAAAACTACGTTTCCAGGAAATAGTTTCATCACAGATTCACGACCATGCTATCCTTGTTTCTTGTATGTAACGGCCTGGTCTGAAAGTCGGCACACAATATACAAGCGACCGGTCCCAGACCTGGAGACCACGTCATCTGAAATGCTAATTCCAATGTCTGAGTCATCCTCTCCCCACCCTTAACTATCTCATCTGTCCCACAGTTGAAGACAAATCACTAGCCATCTCTGACAACATTAGCGTGCGAAATCCACCCTCCATATGTCACATCCGTCTTAATCCTCCTCACTCGTAATCCCCACCCTCCAATCCTTTCCCACCGCACCCTCTTCTCTAAAACCCCACCGCACAATCCCCCGATCTGCCCACAAATTACCGTTTGGCCTGAGTGTACTTGTTCTGTACCAGGTATTCCGCGGCTGCCTGGAAGTCATCAAACACGTTCTGTTTGTTACCCATGGTTCCTGCCTTGTGCCAAGTCTCTCCATACTCCCTGCACAGAACAGCGTGGAAATAGCAGCATTGAACCATGAAGAATCCACCAACTAATTACTTATAAAATCTGGTTGGTATCTTATGCCTTAATAAAAAATATCTGCCCTAAAAATTCACCTGAGAAAAAAAAAAAAAGAGGCAAAAACAGAGGGAGAATCTAACAGGCGACACAAAAGGGTCCAAATCACAGACAAATGCATGTTTTTCTGCTGTGACGCTGCAGTGTTTGTGTACCAGGTAAGTGCTTTCTGAGCGCACATGCAGCTGGAAGTGTGACATAATTCAAAAAAGTACGAAGAAGCACAAGGCTTTGGACTCCTGTGTTAAAAGCGGGAAGGAGTTCCACGAGTTTCCCATTACAGGTTTTAAAATATTACTCTTGGCGCTGAAGTTGACGTTTTTCTCAAGTAGGTTACCATTCTCAGGGGATTTTTTAAAAACGTTCTCAACTGGTTACTCAAGGGTGACATTGTGGTTTCCCTGATGAGAAACAAGTGCAAATTGAGTTTCTGGCATATTTTCAAACTGAGTTTTTCAAAATAAATTGAGTATCTTGGTTTTCTGGTGGAATTATGCACCATACTTATGTTAAAAAAAATTCTGAGTTTTAGCATTTTCCATAAAAGATTTCAATAAAAGATTTTTGTCCAATATTTATTTATTTATTTGACTGGTGTTTTATGCTGTACTCAAGAATATTTCCCTTATACGAGAGCAGCCAACATTATAGTGGGAGGAAACCGGGCAGAGGCCGGGGGAAACCCATGACCATCCGCAGGTTGCTGGCAGATCTTCCCATGCACTTTTGTCCAGTAAAACCCCTGCATATAAATCTACCAACAAACCTCTTATCATCTTTCTAAAATGAATACAACTCTCAGAATCAGGTGGAACAAGTAACTTAGTCATGGTCAAGGCTTTAAGTCCAATACAAGACACCAAAGGTGACAAAATCATAATTAATCATTTTCAGCTGTTCTTGTTATATTTAGATACCTGAATCAACCACTTTTAATGATACAGCTTGTAGTGTCTCATTTAAAGAAAAAGTGTACCAACTGCCTTACCCCCCTCCTCGTATATTGGGCACGGCCAGAACGCCTCCTAGATGCTGCATGTAGACCAGTCTGGAGACGCTGAAGGAAGGGGTGATGGAGATATTGAATCCTCCGTAACCATACAGAAGTACAGGCCTGTTCCCATCCAGCTCTATACCCTGAGAACACAAAGAAATGGACTTACCCTGAATGACCTAACATTTTGTCCACTGCTCGTATTTCCTCATTCTGGGAGTTTTATTGATTGCAGAAAGGTGTTCTGAAGTTTGTTTGGAAGGCAGGATGATATCCTACTGGGAAAATGCATGTTTCAGTGGCAAAAGTAATATTATATGGCATTTATTTGCCTCTCAAAATGTGCATTTTTGGACGAAGTTTTAGGTGATTTACAGCATTTATTTATTTAATTGGTGTCTAACGTCATAAAGAATCAAGGGAATTTCCACTCATAAGATCAATAATGTTATAAGATTTATGAGTGGCAGAAACTGAAATGCCCAGAATGAAGTGTCAATAACCAACGCTTTTACAGCTTCAATCAACTAAGCCAATGTTTGTGTATTTTTTTTTTTTTTTTTTGATAAGCGACTTACAGTGACATTCTTTTGACATTATTTTGGTGATATTGCAGCAGGCCAGACATACTGCTGACATATTTACATGTTAAGATATCATGCTGCCTCACTTGAATACCAAGCTGAAGACACCAGACACGACACCCCACCCCGTCACATTTCAGCAACAATGGGACCGAACACTACCTGGCCTATTACTCTAAGGCTGAACATGAAGTGGGGCAATGCAAAGACTACCAATGATGTAGGTGTGACTCGATTCGGGACTGAACCTCGGATCCACTGATCTGAGCCACTGAGTTCACATCTAAGTACTACATGATAAATCTTTGGGCCTGCCTGTTTGACCTGCATACTATAGCTAAACAGGGTTACATTAGATGAACATTTCAGAATACTGAAAAATTAAGTCTGATTGAGGTCCAGCAAAATTTGAAAAAATAATTCTCTTGAACACCAGTAGTCAGTCTGATGGGAGGGGAATGCCAGTCAACTTAATTGTTTCATAGGGGATATACTTCTATGAATAATACGTGTAAGTCAAATTTTCAAAAATGCTCAAATAGAACAATTTGAAAAAAAAAATGGCTGCTTTGAAACACAGTATTGATCATAATAGCTTTCAACATGAAGGCGAAAAAAAATACCTTTCTGTGCACAATGAACATTGGGATTTTTGTTCCGTCTTTGCTTGGATAGAAGACCTGGTTGGTTTCAAACAGACTGAAATCAAAGTCCTTGACGGAAATCTGGCGGAATATCTGAAAAAAAGAAAGCAAAATCAACATTCATGTACTTTTTCTTTGGCATTTAATGAAAGGTTTTTGCTGCATATATATTTGCATATACGTGACCAGTGAGGCATTCAATCAAAGAACATACTGAACAAACAAATTTGGAGATTCGGATTTCTCACTACTCCTCACACATGGGGATCTAAATAAGGTAACTACTGTTCCAGTAGAATCAATTTCAATATCAATTTCTTCATACTTACCATGAGAACACTATTTGCTGCACGTATCATGTACAATGAAGTAACAAATGCAACACTGCATAACAAACATAATACAAAACAGAAAATATCCCCCCCCCCAAAACCCGATATTCTCATGTTAAAAGTTTATATAAAATAACAGAATTGCTAATTTATAGGGCTACCTTAATGGTTGAAGATTATTTTAGCTTCCCTACACCAACATTATGTATTTGATAGGTAAGTCATTTATTTTCTACATTTTGCAATTAATTCATACTCACTTGACAGAAGTGAGCTATATGACTTATTACTCACTTGACAGAAGTAAGCTTTATGACTTATTACTCACTTGACAGAAGTGGGTTTTACGACCTATTACTCACTTAACAGAAATGAGCTTTATGAATTATTACTCACTTGACAGAGGTGAGCTTTATGACTTATTACTCACTTGACAGAAGTGAGCTTTATGACTTATTACTCACTTGACAGGAGTAAGCTTTTTGACTTATTACTCACTTGACAGAAGTAAGCTTTATGACTTATTATTCTCTTGACAGAAGTGGGTTTTACAACTTATTACTCACTTGACAGAAGTGAGCCTTATGACTTATTACTCACTTGACAGAAGCTTTATGACTTATTACTCTCTTGACAGAAGTGGGTTTTATGACTTATTACTCACTTGACAGAAGTGAGCCTTATGACTTATTACTCACTTGACAGAAGTGAGCTTTATGACTTACTTATTACTTGACAGAAGTGAGCTTTCCGACTTATTACTCCCTTGACTGAAGTGAGCTTTCCGACTTATTACTCACTTGACAGAAGTGAGCTTTATGACTTATTACTCACTTGACAGAAGTGAGCTTTATGACTTACTACTCATTTGGCAGCATCGAGTTTTACGAAGGGAGGAAGTCAAAGTGCCTGTTGTAAACAGAAATGGCTTGAACAGAATTGCATGTGACACACAAATATTCAGGTGTCGAGAGTTCAGCGTGTGCACCATAGTGGTGGGAAGGCAAGAATTCTAAAGAAACACCTTTGAAATTACAGCTGACACCTCCTAACACTGGCCCAAGACAAGAAGGATTCAGGTTTGGGATGAAACAGAAAACTAGATGTTTTATCACGAAGCACCAGGCTATCTACAGTTCATATGTACTGTACATCTCATCAATGACATTATTATAAATGTTCAGAACAAACCTTTGGTTGAGCAGTGTCAGAGGTCATATCACAATGGTAGATAATGCCCGGGGTGAGGAAGGACATGAACTGGTAGAAAATCTGTCGGAAAAACAAAAAAACAATCTGTAATCTGTAATACACAACATTAATAATCTTTACTATGGGGTCAAGATAAATCGGATTCAGCACCAGAAATAGTCTTTCATGACATTTACTTGCATCGAAAAATCTGATTTATTGCAAAATTTCAGGTCATTTACAGTTATCTGAAAGCCATTTGGAGGAAAATTTAAGGCCTCCTTATGCGGTGAAATACATGTGCAACCCACTTCTCGTTTCATGCCTTAAAAACCAATCTGGCGTTACGCCATACTCGCTGCCCTGTGACAAGGGAGGTAATACAGAGGGAGCATACATCTTTTTACGGTCGTAGGGACTTTCTAGTATATAAATTTGTTCATTTCTATGCTAGGATGCAGGTCACCTGGCGATACATACAGGCCTATCACAAGGATACATATAACTACTGTAAATCCTCAACCTTTTCAATCATTAAAGTAATTTTTAAAGGGTAATTTATGCATAGTTATTGGAAAAATAGAGCCTAAAATGACTCCTTCAACTTAGGTATAGGCTTCATAAAACTCTAAAACTTATTTCCCCAGACTGCACAGTTCTCAAAGAAAATGCTGAAAAACTGCTCTCAGCAGCAGTTGACAAGGTTGAAAAATTAGGGTACATAACACCAAGTTGTTGTTCTTCCTCCAAGTATTCCCTGTCAAAGTCAATGAATGAGTGCTACACTTCCTGTTATGCGTTTATTGTGTATCTAAACAAGCACCACCAAACCTCAGTATCCTTCTTCCGGCCAGAATACCCGACAACCGTTCCCACATCCAAGGGGAGGCGACTCTTCTGTTGACCAGTGGCAAGGTCGTATAAATAAAGTTCATTCTGAAAAACAAGTGTATTCAATGAACACTAAGTGGGATGCATTTATGACTTTACAATAGACTAAAGAGCCCGTAAAGAGCTAATCAGAGCTTACATGTATGCTTAGGTTTTACAATGTACTTAATTCATATGACGAGGAGGAGCCCTTAGTATGTATATATACAAGTACATGTACACTCTGTGTTCTTGTGGAAACCCAGCCAGTCACATTATGTTGACGCCGGACTGATGAGTCCTCTTTTCTTGAGCTGGCCTCTCAGTGCTAATCACCAAACAAGGCAGCAACAGGTACCGCTTTTACAGTATAAGATATGACCAGAGCTGTGATTGACAAGGGATCACTAGACCTCGAGGCAGACACTCTAGCCACCAGGTCACCGAAGCGGTCCAGGGTTATAATGTTGCTTTTGATTTTAATTTGATTACATCATTATCAGGCCATTCCCAATGAGGATATTCATACATATACATGTATTCACAATGCTGCTTCACTGAAATACCATGCTTCTGTTTGTTTGTTTTAGGATCTTAATGTCAATTTAAACATTTCATTCACACCATAATAACCTAATTCCTCAACCTTTTCGCATATGAAAGACCAACTCTGAGTGCAATTTATGCAAATTTTTAATCTATTTTGGAGACAAAACTACACTGGTTCCATTGGCCAGTTTCTGGGCTTCCAAAAAATATAATTCTAAACATGCAAAAAGGTTGAAGAATAACATTAGTACATGTATCGCCTTCTTCACAGCCTGCTTCAATGGAATGCCATGCCCAAAGCCCCAGACATGATTCCCAAGCAGTAACAACACATGTCTGAGATCAAGAGGGTCAACTCTGAAGTTTTGCTTTAACCTTTTACCATCAGTGTGAAATCCTTCAGGTAACACCGCACACATGTGGAGCCGTTCACACAAGCAAACCCACCTTCACATCCTCAAGGTAACACAGCACCAGCCCGGAGCCATTCACACAACCAAACCCACCTTCACATCCTCAAGGTAACACAGCACCATCCCGGAGCCGTTCACACAAGCAAACCCACCTTCACATCTTTCAGGTAACACAGCACCAGCCCGGAGCCATTCACACAACCAAACCCACCTTCACATCTTTCAGGTAACACAGCACCATCCCGGAGCCGTTCACACAACCAAACCCACCTTCACATCTTTCAGGTAACACAGCACCAGCGTTGAGCCGTTCACACAACCTGTCCACTCTAGGACATTTCTTTCATCTTCTTTCACCAACGTATTCCAATTGGCCTGTGAACATAAAAACAAAGACTGCAACAACCACTAAGTTGTGACAAGTTGTATATTGAATAAATAGGTAAATGAGCCTTTCATTTAATCTATCAGCATATATACATGATTATTTTGTCTAAGAACAGACCTGTCATTCCAACAACTGAAAAGTTATGGCAGACCAAATTTAAACGAAGTATGCATCATCTAAAAGGTCATTTTGTGCAGAGTTCAAATACAGTCTTCATCATTTTTTGGCATATTTTTTTTGCAGTCATTAAAATTGAAGTAATTACTGAGGTGCTACGGTGGGCTGTTTGAACCATACTGAACAGACTGAAGCACCATGATGTCACTGATTACTTTTTTTGCTGCTAAACGTGATGTATCCGTTATATTTCCACGTTAAATACAGACACAGGTGTTGTACTACATATATATTCAGACAGAACATAGAGACGTAACACAGGAATCAGAGGATGTTCAGGAGGTAAGAAGAACCTCAATCTTCCACTTCCCATTTTAATCACTGCCAAACAAAATGTCCAAAAAACAATGAAGACCAGATGAAATGGCCTTTCAGATGATGCATGCTATGTTTTAATGTGGTCTGCTCATCTAAATTAAACAAAAACATGAAACGTTTATATGTAAACATGTATATTATAGGTATACATAAAACAACTTACCTGCGAAAACACTCACTCTCCTAACAAAACAAGATTTTCTTTCCCACAGTTCACACACCATGACAACCTTTTCACTGACCTTGTACGATAAGAGTCCACCATGTTAAAATTTCACAAAGACGTAAGTCATATGTGCCTGCAGTTTACCTGGCTTTTTGCTAATTTTTTCTGCCTAATTCAAATGTCCCTAATAGTTACGCATACTGTGGCACGTGAAAACGGGAAGTGACTCTGTATTTCCGGTCCGTGAGCAGTCCAGTAGAAAACCACTGTTAGACTTGTGTCATGTCTACACATTCGACAAAGCGTTATCTTGTATTACGAGCCTTGCTGAGTTTTTCCCGAACAACAATATGCAAGGACTCTTTCAAATCATCTACTGACGGCAATATTTGCTGTGCCACAGCTTCAACAAACATTCATCAGGACTTCACCGACTGGGATTTCCAGTTCCCACTGTATCTAATGTATGTTGATTCTCACTGTATTCAGTCACTGAGTCACTTTTTAGTGTGCTTAGTGTATACAATGCGCATATATGTCAGAACGTCTAATCAACAGAATCACCAGTCACATGATACACACCATGATAAATAGTGTCACCAGTAAACCGGTGGGTACCACCCCCTTCTCTTCTCCCATAATCCCAACCCTTCCACCCAGACACTTTCAACATTTTCAATTCCTGCCTTTTCATCTCACCACAAACTTTTTTCTTTTTTTAATGAAAACAGCCATTAGGCCATAATTACAAAAAGATTTGTTGGCAGTAGCCCAACTCATTGAGAAAAAATAAGGTCAGTTGGTAGGAAATTCCATTTTTTTCCCACTCTGGCTCTTGAAAAAGATAGTGATTTTAAAGAATTTAAAATAGAGAGACAAAAAAGGACAACTTTTTCAAAATGCCAATAAAAACTTTTGAGTAGCAACTTCTTTAATTGGTTGGTCAGGTACATTTACTCCAAACAAACATATTTTTATGGATGGCCTTACTGAATACCTAAGTCATGGTGCTACTTACATCGGAGAGGTTGCTGAAGTCAATGTTGATGAGTTTGTATCTGGGGGAATCCAGGTTTGTCTTGAAGGTCATCACTGTCCCTTCATTGGTGATGTACTGGAAACAAAGAAACACTGATGTTGAATTCATCTGATCATGGGATTTTAAACGCTGCAGGAAAATCACTTTACCTAAATTAAATCTTTCCAGGGCAAATACAAATTTTACACAGTTATGCATGCATTAACATTATTTGACTTATAATAATATTAAAAACTCAAGGCATTACCACATGCGCTTCTTTAAAGTTTCACAATCTTTTTGACTCCTTGTTGACACCTTTTTCCTGTGATATAACCACTTATATTTCAAACAACATAAAACTGTATGCTAGAATGTTTATCCTACATTGTAACATATTACATGTAGCTAGGTTATATGTAAAGATCATAACTGATGGTCATCAGACACCCTCACCTCATACTCTGCATCAAAGTTGTCCACTACTTTGACGTATGGAAGTTTACCTACAAGATAATAAACCAAAAAGTATTCTGGTATTACTGCAATGTGAATACAGCATTGGTTTGTTTATACACACGAGGCAAGCAGCAATGCGAACACAGTGGTTTGTTCATATGCGTATGAGGCAAGCAGCAACGTGAACACAGTGGTTTGTTCATATGCGTATGAGGGGAGCAGCAATGTGAATACAATGGTTTGTCCATACAACGAGAGAGGTAGCCATATGAATACTTTGGTTTGATCATATATGTAGGAGGTAGTCAGCAATGTGAATACTGCCGATCGATCATATGCGTATGAGGCGAGCAGCAATGTGAACACAGTGGTTTGTCAATATCCGTATGAGGCGAGCAGCAATGTGAACACAGTGGTTTGTTCATAGGTGTACCAGGGGAGCAGCAATGTGAAAACAATGGTTGTCCAGACACGAGAGAAGCAGCCATGTGAATACTTTAGTTCGATCATATGCATAGGAGGTAGTCAGCAATGTGAATACTGCACATCGATCATATGCGTATGAGGGAAGCAGCAATGTGAATACAATGGTTTGTTCATATAGGTATTTGTTGAGCAGCAATGTGAACACAGTGGTTTATTCATATGCATATTTGTTGAGCAGCCATGTGAATACAGTGGTTTGTTCATACATGTATAAGGAAAGCAGCAATGTGAATACAGTGGTTTGTCCATACATGTATGATGCAAGCAGCAATGTGAATACAGTGGTTTGTTCATACATATATGAGGCAAGCAGCAATGTGAATACAGTGGTTTGCTCATACATATATGAGGCAAGCAGCAATGTGAATACAGTGGTTTGTTCATACATATATGAGGGAAGCAGCAATGTGAATACAGTGGTTTGTTCATACATATATGAGGGAAGCAGCAATGTGAATACAGAGATTCATCAAGTTAGAATCTGCACCTGGTGTGTCCTGATGCGTATGAATGATGAGCTTCTTTACCACTCGACCCCAACCAGTTCCTTCCCCGTCATTAGACTGCCTTCCAAAATGGGGAGGTCTGCCAGCATCCCTCAGCGTGGTCGTGGGTTTCCCACGGGCGCTGCCTTGTTTCCTTCCAGTATAATGCTGTCCCCCCCTTGAGTGAAATAATCTTCAGTACAGCACAGAACACCAATCAAATAAACAAATAAGGAAAAGCCTGGCTTACCAACAATTCCCTGCTCCAAGGCTTCAAGATCGACGAAGTAGAGCCGGTTGACAGGGTCACAGCCCTGACGAATGGACAGAATTAGATATCGTCCGCAGTCGGTCACTTCTGCTCCGCTGCAAGACATCAGCACTTGTGCAGTACATGTAATGGTTCAGTAAATGGATCATTTACAACCGTTTTTAAGCGTGTGTTACCACGGCATAACTATTGAAACAATGAAACGTGAGATGATTTACTGGTTTTGGTTCCCTTGGCGAACAATAAATTCCATTCATATAGCAGCCAGGGAAACCCTCCCAAGACAAGCCAAGGTGAACTAGATTTAAGCACACAATCTCACTGATCACAGAGTTTGTTCTGGAGAAACCAAACATGAACAATTTTTCAAGCAAACACTGGACTGAGTTTACAAGCCTGTCAAAAGATATGATTTACATTACCTTGAAAATACTGTACACCTAGACCACTTGGCCCCCATTTTTTATCATCCCATTGGACAAAATGTTCCAGCTGTGCCTCATTTAAAACACGGCCATTACTGGGCGATAAATCTGCCTGTAGTGTAATATGGTGTTTTTTATCCACTGACATCCTCTATGACATAAATAATATGGGAATGGACATGGTGTGAGATCAGATGTTCACTGGCATCCAAATCAGCATAAAATCACAATTTTCACTGAACAATACAATAACAATAAGGACCCTGAGTGCAAGGAAAGGTACAAATTCATAAACTTTTCTTCACAAAAATTGTGCATACAGATGTGGCAAAATATATCATAAAGTTTGTTTTTTGCAGTTTTAGGTGGAATTGTCCATTAGTTCCTATCAATAATAGAGACGCAAGAATCTAAGACTTCACCACTCACACCATGATGGACACATGTAGGAATCTAAGACTTGACCTCTCACACCATGATGGACACATGTAGGAATCTAAGACTTGACCACTCACATCATGATGGACACATGTAGGAATCTAAGACTTGACCACTCACATCATGATGGACAGATGCAAGAATCTAAGACTTCACCACTCACACCACGATGGACACATGTAGGAATCTAAGACTTGACCACTCACATCATGATGGACAGATGCAAGAATCTAAGACTTGACCACTCACACCATGATGGACAGATGTAGGAATCTCAGATCTGACCACTCACATCATGATGGACAGATGCAAGAATCTCAGATCTGACCACTCACATCATGATGGACAGATGTAGGAATCTAAGACTTGACCACTCACATCATGATGGACAGATGTAGGAATCTGAGACTTGACCACTCACACCATGATGGACAGATGCAAGAATCAAAGACTTGACCACTCACACCATGATGGACAGATGTAGGAATCTAAGACTTCACCACTCACACCATGATGGACAGATGTAAGAATCTCAGATCTGACCACTCACATCATCCACTTTGGATTCTCTAGGAACTCTGCAACCAGGACATCTTCAGACTGTTTGGTGCCCACCCTGTGATAGAACAACTTCTGGTTCAGGTTGGATGTGGTCTCTGTTCCGTCAGATTTCCCTTCTTGCTGAGGATAACACTGAAAAGAGTACAGGGGGGATTGATCCAGCTCATTATTTGATTGTGGTTTAAAGGGAAACACCTCGTGAAAGTAATGTTATGGTGAGTAAGAAAGGCCATTATAAACTAGATCTGAAGTTGGTCTGACATAGCACATCATCAATGTGGCCCATAAACCCCACCATAAAATCAAAACATTTAACTGCATTTAATTTAGTGAAAAAAAAAATGAAAAAAATCAATGCAGGTAATTTCAGATACGGTTTTCAAAGGTCTTTTTAATTAGCATAACTTCATATTTACACATTTTTTTTCCCTCAGCATCACTTTTCACATTACTTCAGTTCTATTATGATGTTGTGTCCTTGTAGCAAGCCAGACATATTTATAGTGCTGCCTCACTGGTTCACAATGCCAAAGACACCACACATGACACCCCACCCAGTCACATTATACTGACATCAGGCTGATCAGTACACTGTCCATTCCTTTCATGAGGTTGTGTCAATATTAACAACGTTTAAGTCCTACAGATGTAAGATCAACTCAGCACTAGACCCTGGATTTCTTTTCTTTATCCAACCTCATTTGGAAACCACGGACACCCAGGCA